>SZWC01020222.1:17243-48142 GCA_023375785.1 Penium margaritaceum
TCTCTCTCTCTCTCTCTCTCTCTCTCTCTCTCTCATTTGATATGCGAAGAATTTGCTCCTTATGTCTCCTATTTCCGAACGTTATGCATTGTACTGTTTTGTATACTACATAACCATGTGCACGCCTTGCGTGCAACATTGAATACTTGTTCTTCCTCTTCAAAGTCACAAGGTCATTCAGGGGAGCCAAAGAAAATCCAATAGAAATCAAGGCCTAATCATGCAAGGGCACATCCCACTTGGTAGATTCTTGAAAAGGGGAGAGCGTGGGCAGCCTCCTTGTAGTATTCTTGCAAAGATGCTAGGAAGCTTCCTAACACTGCAATCGCTGACTTGGCCATACTATCCACTAAGCTGATGCACTAGCATGCAAGCAAATGCATGAAATAGCAAGGGTTGGACAAGGGAGATGCTCTGAGTTGGGTATGATCGAACAGTTTTTGCATGAAGAGAAAAATGAAACCAGACAAGCACGTGCAGAATTGTGACAACAAGATGCTCAACAGTAAACACGCACACACCACACTCTTAGCTACCCTCATGCAAGGAGTGAGACTCTACAAAACGAATGGTCACCATGAACTTTGGCGAGCCACTGCCTTGGTAAAAAAGTCAGCCCGTTGCATGTTTGTGTCGACCCAGATGACTAAGATCACATATCGCTCAAGCAAAGCATGCACAATGTGATTCTAAAAAATGATGTGCTTTGAGTGTGCAAGAAGTACACCAGATTTCTCTAGGATGGCAAGAGCACTCTAGTTGTCACAAAACAGATCAATTAAAACAGATCAAACGTATCCTATAACCATAGAGATTGTGTAGTCCCAATTCCCAACGTAACATACTCAGCCTCTGATGAGCTATGTGTGATACATCCTTCCTTGCCACTGTTCCATGACACAATGGTGCAACCCAGTTGGAACACTTAGCATGTGTGACTGCACCCATCAGAGCTCCAGGCCCAGTCCCTGTCTCTGTAGCCATCTACAATCACCTAACAATGCCAAGGAAAGGAGAGTCCAAGGTACGGTATAGAAATCACACATCGTACCACCCGTACACTTACATGAAGGGCTCTTTCCCAAGGACACTGTCAGAACTCTAAACGAAGGTTGATGGCAAAGGTGATGACGGGTCGTTAGTTCAAGACCATGTACATCAGAGAGTCGATGAGATGCAAGTGCATGATCACATCCACAGTTTCTCCCAGTTGTTTTGGATCATCCACCTTGAGGGCATGCTACTCATCCAGTGTGATGGAGATGGAGGCTATGGAGACTACACAAATGAGGTCAGCAAATTGCTCCTCCAGAATACGACTGTAACGTGCCTGGTGCAGCAACAGAATCTGTCGCCAACAATCACACATGATATCCATCCCAAGGTGCACAGTTGTAGGACAAAGGTCCTTCATCTTGTAGGCAGCCTGAAATATCGCTTTGGCCTCAGGCTAGTAGTTAAGCACTCAAATGTCCTCTGGAGAAAGTGGGATGGACCGGCATCACTCTGCATGTGGTCAGCTTGTATCCGTTTGCTATCGATATCTTGGTTTGAGCAGCAGGGCGGTTGCGTCAAGTTGTACAAGGCCTTCTACAAGCGCCAGGCCTTGTCACCGACCTTGAATTCAGGTGGCTGGATCATCTAGACCTCCTCCTCTAGAGTGCCATGAATGAATGTGTTGTTCATATCCATATGGTGAAGCTTCTAGTCATGCTAAGCAACGACCCTTAGCAGGACGTGAGCGGTGGTCACATGGTCAACGGGTGTGATGGTGTTAGTGACATCTACACCCTTATTGGATGAGAACCCCTTTTCCATCAAGCAGACCTTGTAGCGATCAAGTGCAACGTCAGTTTTCACCTTCTTGCAAAATACGCACTTTGTAAAACCTTCCATCTCGACGGGAGGTCGACAAGCTCATAAACACTGTGCTTACGGATAGATCACATCCCATCCTCATAAGAAACATTCCACAACTATGCGTCCTAAGCCAATAGCATCTTCTTGACCATGCCTGAATGAGGCACCATCCAGGGAGAGCTCCAAGTAGCCAAAACGTACGCCTGCGGATTTGGTCTTAACATGACAAGATCAGGTGCAAAAATGCAAGAGACCGACAAGTCACCGCCTGCCAATAGGGTAGGCTGTGTGCACCTAAGTGTATTCTGCATGGATACTCGGCCAAGGGCCTTTGCACCAGGCTCGCCACTCTGAACAAGACAAGTAGGGAAACTTGGCACTGAGTCATCCATCCGTTTAGCCTAAGAGGCTTGTAGTCGAAGAAGACCAGCAGACTCCCAAGAGTAGTCCGATGCTAAGGTGCTCACCTTAGGCTACAAAGAAGGTGGATAGGCTGAAATCATAGGGACTGCATACTCATACGGAAGGAGAGAGGGTCCAAGTACAAAAGACCAATGGATATGGAATGATTCACACGTAGGGGGGGCAGACTGTGGCACAGTACCAGGCGTATCTAGGGCATACACAGATGCTAAAGTAGGTGACAGAACCAGATGTTCTCACACGTACCTGCTTTGATTGTGACATACTCGGCCTCGTTGGAGTTTTATGCCACACACACCTGTTTCCCACTTTTCCACAAGACAACAGTCTCGTCAATAAGAAAGATATACTCAGATATACTCCGGGTATCGGTTTCATTAGCCCAGTCATTTTATGTGTAGCCATCAACAATATCTGAGGTTGGTGCATGAAAGCATGTTTTAACACATGCTGTGGACAAAGCCTAGTGAACAATATAGAGGACGGCCTCAAGATGGTGGGTCATAGGATGCTAGAAGAACTGCACCAAGAAGCTTACAGAAATTGCCACATCAATAAGCATAGCCATTTGAAGGTACATGAGCAACCCAATGACGCTGAGATAGTCAATGACATCCACCAGCTCCCCCAGCTAAGGCACATCCCATGACTTCTTTAGACACTGGCCTATCAAACTCATTGGGGTAGAGGCAATGGGAAAATCTATCAACAATGCCTCAAAGCGCTCCTCAAGATTGTGGACATACTAAGCCTGGTGAACATGGAGGGTGCACCATTGGTTGTTACGTTCAAACTCTGTCAAGGAAGACTCGTGAGACTGAAGGACCGCCTTGACCGGTTAGACTGCGGCGAGGCTGGGGGAATGAGTTGGTCATCCACGTAGACTAAGATGACCAAGAGAAGCCTTGATGGTGGACTGAGAAGAATTGCATGGTCAACTGCACTGCGTGGATAGCCTTCCTCCTCAAGGTTGGAGGTCACCTCCATGTTCTAGCAGCAAGGTAAATGTTTGAGTCGGTACAAGGCCATGCGGAGGCGTTAGACCTTGTCGGTGCCATCGGTAAATCCAGGCGACTGGACCACGTAAACATCCTCATTGAGCCGGCCATGCAAGAATGCACTTTTCACATTCATCTATTCGAAATCCAAATCATGCTACACAACATGGCTGAGGAGGAACCGAGCATTGGTGTGACGATTTACTGATGGGAACATCTGGTTGAAGTCAACTTCAGAAATCTGTGAGAACCCCTTGGTTGTTTGCTGTGCCTCTTAGCGATCAACAGGACAAACTCCCATACACACTTGGAGTTATGGGCGCTGTTTTGGTGCATTCCACTTAGGGCAAAACAACTCAAGTGCCACAAGTCAATCATTGACCGCTGTGGCCAAGGACATGGGCGGATGAAACTACCTAATAATCTCTCCTTGCCAGACATCGAGTGCTCCCTAACTTGTAGCGAGCAGCCATCTAGCTTTGAATTAGACACGAGAGCAATGTATGCATGCAACATACACTTGTGGAAAATGTGGCACTGAATGTTATTGCATGCTTGTACGTTGGTAGCTGATTCCGAAGGGCTGTGCTATCTTGCTATTTGGTTAGTATCACGAGTAGCCGACATCGTATTAAACATGTGGTTGGTTGGGCTGCAACTCGTGGGTGTCGTTGAGGCCCCACACAAGACTTTCTCGCGTGGATGGGCTCATCAATCACACTGCTGTCAACCACGCTATACACTTATTGTTTGACTTGTGTTTTTCGTACTTTGCATCAAATCTCCCAGTCCATGGCGTAATGCCGCACATGTCGGGCTGTTAAATCGAGATCGAGACAAAATTTGAGATCCAGACAAAAAACTCCAAATTAAAGTTGTTTTTTTTTTTTTTCAATCTGGTACGAGATGTCTCGTCTCCGATAAAGAGGACAAGAAAATCTCATTCTCGTACCCATTTGCATTTTCTTGGTCTCGGTCTTGCCTCGGTCTCCCTCTCATCCGAGAAAATCTCGAATTGTCTACTTTGCAAGTGACGAGCAAAACGACAAAGCAAGCTATCGTAAGTGAGGTCATTGTGAATATACTCCACAACGACTTCACTCTGACTACGGTCAATGTTTCAGCTACAGTGTACATTGGTTTCCAGAAAACCCTCTAGAAAATCCTAGTTTCTTGTCTATTGTCAACGATGTAGAAAATGTTAACAAACTGAACAGTGAGAAGTGTTCACAAGTTCATTCATTTGTTCATGAAAACATGTTTTCGTTTATTTAGCATTGGCTATTCTTGTTGAGCCGTGAAGACCGCTCCTTAACAATGGCTCTACTCACGTCTTTGTCCTGGCACATACATTGATTGCGCGATTTGTTCTTCATCAGTTGGCACACGTTGCTGTTATGATTTGTGATGTTCCTGTCGACCTGTACAGTTCACTATGACCACTCGGCTGTGTCCATGCCCGTGCAGATCCCTGATGCGGATCCAGGTCGCACACGTGCGTCGTCTGGCGGTGGACTAACATCTTGGAGCTGACGGACGACCGTCCCAGAGTCCTAGACGTTGTCTGGGATCTTCTGTAGTTTTTTTGCACCACGCGGGATTTCATTGGTGGACTGGCCGTGGGTCCGACTTGCATGTTCTTGCATTGTGTGTCCACCATTTGATGTTGGATGCATGCATGTGGACAGTCATAGCATCCAACATGTGATTCCGCACGTCTAGGTTCAGACCGCGTAATGTTCTGACTTGTCTACGAAGAGTTACGGCCAAAACAGTGGTTTTGGGCTGGTTTTAGAACAGATCTTGCACTGCCGCGTGCGACACCCGCTGTGCGCCACGGTAGGTACTTATGCCATGGACCTCTAATTTGTCATTTCTCTCCGCAAATGCTATTGAAGCATTCTGACACTTTGCCTTATGTCTCCTAGCCAGACCTTTGCCGTTGTGTGTACGATTTGTGACTGTCGTCACCGTCTGACAGGGCACTGACGCCTAGTCAGCGGCCGTATCACTACAAAGCTTCCACGCATCTTCTCATGGTATCAGAGTAGCGAGACAGTTCTTGCCAAGCTGCTCAGCAGAAACACAGCAGAGCAGTAGCAGTGAGCGTCACCGTTGCAACTGATTCACCGGGACCTGCCAATGTCACCCAACTGCCGGCAACGTCACCCACCTTCGGCACGTGAGAGTGATGCAGCAGCAGCAGACGGCAACTACAGCAGGCGACAGCCGCTAACAGTTGCCAGAATTGGGGCTAGCAAAAGCGGCAGCAAACCACAACCACAGAAGGCGGCAGCGAGCAGCAGCAGCAGCAGCAGCAACAGGAGCGCGGAACAAGAGCAACGCTATGCAGCGGCAGTAGGCAGCAGCCGCAGTAGGGGGCGGTGGGCAGCAGCAGCAGCAGCAGCAGCAAGCAACAATGGGCAGCAGTGGCAGCATTGAGCAGCGCAGCAACAGCGAGCAGTGCAGAGCAGCAGCAGCAGCAAGCAGCAGCAGCAGCAGCAAGCAGCAACCGCAGTGCGTAGTCGCAGCAGCTCGCAACAGGAGCACCTCGACGGTGCCGCAGTGGCACCCCAACATAGCAGCAGCGGCACCGCAGCACAGTAGCAGCGTGCATCTTCTGCCATAGCTACACAAGTAGCTGCTCTGCTGCTATTCCAGGCGCAGGAGTGGTAGGAGCAACTGCCGAGCGGAAGCTACTACAGGGTTTCCTCTTAGCTTCCACGCGGTTGCCGCGGAGCAGCCGTCCAACAGCCGCGAGGGTTGTCAACGAAGAAAAACTATGCTGACATCAGTATTTTCTTTGCTGATATCATCAGGTCTGCAAAGACGTCAGCAAACCCCCGCTGATGTCAGCACTTGCCTTCGTCAAATTTGGGGTGGGGAAGTCAAAAGTTACCAGCACTTCAACTCCTCAAGAACTACCGACGATTTTGCAACCCGACTGGTTTGACATCCCTGTCCATGTTGAGCGTTGACATGGCCCGGACCGGTGACACGGAAAAAGGACCATGAGATCCTTCTTCCTCCTCCTCAGGGGTCATGAGCCCACTCTCGCAGGCTCTTGAGGACCTGCGGAGTCAGCAAGATGAGATGTGTTGCCTGCAGCAGCCGCACACCAATGCTAGCGCACGCTCATTGATCTTCTTCGTAGTCAGTCCATGGCCCCATAGCAAACCTCCGAGGGAGTCGGCGAGGTCACACATCCCCTGCCCCTGTGCCTCAATCCTCACTAGACATGGTCGTGCTTGTCTATGAGCCTGAGGTGAGCCTCTTGAGCCCAATTCAATCGCGAGAGCCCGGTGGTTGTCTTCGACCATTGGTCTTCACAGTCCAGCGGGTGTCAGGTTCCGCTCCCAGGCGCTCCACTCGTAGCGTCGTGAGTTGCGATCCCGGCATGAACGCCCTAGGACTAATTGTTGGCACAGATCACATAAAGATACATGTAGTGTGCCTTGTAGGGAATGATCTGGTCATTCCCGCATTTTGCATCGCTTCTGATGCAGCAGCTGAACTCGTGGTCATGAAGCCCAGCTCTGAGCCGTATGCACTTGCCACTCACAGCTCCCCCTTTGTGGCGCCTGATCCGAGCGCACTAAAGGAAGCTCTCTCATCACATGATACAGCCGCCTGGTGTGCTGTCTGTGAGGATGAGCTTTGTGCCATCCAAGACCACGGAGTTTACGAGCTAGTCGACCTTCCACCTAGGAGGAAGGATATTCAAGTCAAGTGGGTCTTTCACAAGAAACTGAAGCCAGATGGCTCATTGGAACGTCACAAGGCCCGCTTGGTGGACAAAGGGTATTCTCAGATGGAGGGCACCGATTACACTAACACCTTTGCCCCTGTCGGCCGTATGACCTCAGCTCGCGCTTTGTTCGGTGTAGTGGCTCATCATGACTGGGAACTACACCGGATGGACGTTAACAATGCGTTCCTCCATGGCTCCCTGGATGAAGAGATTTACGTGGCCCAGCCATGTAGGCTTTGGGGACGATGACAAGGTCTGGCGCTTGCACAAGTCCTTGTACGGTCTCAAGCAGTCTCCTCGGTGTTGGAACCAGGAGATTATTGTCACCCCGACTCGTGCGAGATATGTACAGAGCGATGCAGATCCCTCACTCTTTATCCAACGGACGTCTGAGCGGTTCACCGCCATCCTGGTCTATGTGGACAACCTTCTGATCGTGTCTCCTTCCATGGAGGCAATGAAGGAGACCAAAGCGGTCCTCCAGACTGCCTACAGGATGAAGAATCTTGGTCCTGCTGCGGTGTTTCTTGGCAGGGAGATCATGCGAGACCAAAGACGTTGGACACTTCTACTGCATAAGGCCCAACACGCACGTGTTGTGGGGGAGCGCTTCACTGACCTTCTAGGCGCAGTACACACGGCCTCCGCACCTCTCACACCTGATGGGTATGATGCCCTAAAGGTGGACGATCCCATACAGCTGGGGGAGAAAGTGGATGTGACCTTGTACCTCCGCCTCATCAGATCTGTGATGTACCTGGCCACTACCACACGCCCCGACATTACTTTTGTCATCAACCTCCTTGCACATTTTTGCACGCTCTGTGTGCTAGAGCCCTTTCTGCGGATGTGCGAGTGGTGCGATAGGTGGACTGCACACCGTACCTCGAACTCTGATTTTGCTGACAGTGTTTGGTGGTTCTTGATGGCTACACTGACAGCGACTGGGCCATGAGTCCAAATACAGGCAGTCGCACCGGTTACGTGTTCCTGGTCTGTGGTACCGCTGTGTCCTGGCGCATCGTGAAGCAGGGCAGCATTGCACATAGCTCGTCAGAGGCAGAATATGTTGCCTTGGGTGCAGGGGCTACTGAGGCAGTGTGGTTGCAGCGCCTGTTCCTTGAGCTAGATCAGCCACTGCCCGCCATTGTGCTTTGTTGCGACAACCAAAGTGCTCTCCCCATAGTGGAGAACTCTGGTGTTTTTCATGCTGGCATGAAGCACATTGCGATTGAGCATCACTTTGTGCATGATCTGTTGGAGCGACACGTGATCTCCGTCATATGGGTCGGCACTGACATGTAGTGTGCCGATTTCTTGACGAATGCACTTGCGCGAGGAAAGTTCCTGGTAGCCATTCATTCTGTTGGACTTCGCCCCATGCCTGAGAGTGGTTGAGTGCGGGGTTTGTGTGTACATTTTTCATGACTGTTTCTGCACTCATTGTCAAACTCGTTTCAGTGTTGCACGTGCATGGACATGCGTACTCTCGGGTCATGGGGGAGTGTTGTGATTTGTGATGCTCCTCTCGACTTGAACAGTTTACTCTCACCACTCGGTTGTGTCCATGCCGTTCAAATCGATGATGCGAACCCAGGTGGCACGCGTGCGTTGTCTGGTGGTGGACTACTAGCTTGGAGCTGACCGACGACCGTCCCAGAGTCCTGGACGCTGTCCAGGACCTTTTGCAGTTTTTTTGTACCAAACAGCATTTCATCGGTGGACTGGTCGTGGGCCCGACTTGCATGTTCTTGCATTGTGTGTCCACCATTTGTAGCTGGATGCACGATGTGACCATTCGTAGCATCCGGCTAGTGATTCTGCATGCCTAGGTTCAGACAGCGTAACGTTCTAACTTGTCTACGCAGAGTTACGGCCAAAACAGTGGTTTTGGGCCGGTTTTACAACAGATCTTGCACTACCGCATGCGACACCCGCTGTGCACCGCGACAGGTACTTATGCCTGATGTTATGTACCTAGTGTGACCTCTTGACTCACGACCTTTGCCATGCAAACTCCTGATGAGGCGGAGGTTCCAGAAGCCTAGGGGAGCAGACGCGAGTCCGCCGAGCAGCCACAGGTTGTACTCCAGCCGCCGTCACGCGTGCTGGCTTCTCCCCTGGAGCACATGTACCTTGGTCAAACGCAGTCGACTATGGTACCAATGCATGTTTGAACCTCGGTGGATTTGTGACATAGTTTTGTCCTCTTTGTAAAACGATGGTAGATTGAACTAGCATAGTTTAGACCCAAATTTCAGGTTTGGGCTATTGTGGGTTTGTGGAACTCGAGGGGGGGTTACCCCTTGCAATTCGAGTGGGTACCGATAAGCCCCACGTCACCGGCCGATGGGTGGGCTCGGATAGCGAGCTCCACCCGCCACCCACTCTCACTCACACTTCTCACTCTCACGCTTCACACACACCACTGTTTTGACCGCCGTTGGTTTCGTTCAAACCACAGTGTTGAGATGCACATGGTCACGTAAGGAAATTGAGCTGAGACGTTTCTGTTTTGGTATCAGAGCGGGGCGAGCCAAAGCTCGTCACACTGCGCAAGAGAAGCACAGCGCGATCCTGGGAGGATCCGCTGTCCAGCAACCGCAGCAACGGCTGAGCCGACCAGCAGCTGCACGGAGCAGTAGCAGCAGCAACAGCCGAGCAGAAGCAGCAGTTGCAGAGGCGGCTGCGCGGAGCGGCGGCTGTACCAGCAAAGCAGCGGGGCGGGAGTGGCCGCCAGCAACTGCAGCAGCAGTAGCAAGCAGCAGCCGCGGTGACGGCTGCGCGGCCGCAGCATACACGGCAGTTGCACGGAGCAGCAGCCGCAGCAGCTACGGCGTGCAACAGCGAGCAATAACCACAGGCAGCAGCTGGTCGGCTCAACGACAGCGGTTGAGTAGCAGCGGCAGCCATAGGCTGCGTGAGTAGGCAGCAGCCGCCGGTGCATTCACGTAGCATCTACAGCATTGGTAGCGTACAGCAGTAGTAGCAGCAGTGACGGCAGTAGCAACGGCACTCTGTCGTCAACTCTACTCTCTGGTCTTCCGTTTCCCTTGTTGGCTGGGTTCCCCTCTACTCCTGGGCTGGGTGGGGGTGGTTCAGGTGAAACGGTGATCGCAAACAGCCCCTTCTAGATTTCCGACGCCCACTGGGCCGGGAGAAGCGCTGCCAAATTTTTTTCGGCAACATGGGAGGGGTCCTGCGACAATTTCCAGGCTGAAAACAGCCCCTTCGAGATTTCTCACGCCCACTGGGGCGGGGGAAACGCTGCCAATATTTTCTCGGCAGCGTGGGGGGGGGCTATTGGCAGATTCCAGGCTGAACAAGGCCTCGACATTGGTCCCGCGCCCACTTGGACAGGGTAAACGCTGCCGAACTCTTTCGGCACAGTCAGTCACCCAACAGCTCTGCCAGTGGCAGTCAAAAACTCACTTGCGGCACTCCACTAGATCCCATGCCTAGACCCCATGCCTAGATCCCATTCACTCCACTAGACCCAATGCCTACGGACACACCTGCCGGAGTTGGCAGTACCAGCTCCACTGCAAATGCTAGCGCTGCCGCCTCCGGCGTGGCTGGCGACACACCGGTCGTGACACGGGACAAATCCCCATCTAGTCCAAACTCGCTGGCATGTGGCCTGCGAGGGTTGCGTGAGCAGCAGGCTCAGCAGGCTGAACAGACGGCCAAACAATTGGCTGATATGTTCAAGCTGTTTTGGGATGCAGCCCAGCCACAACAGCAACAACAGTAGTAGCAGCAACAGCAGCAGCAGCAGCAACAATAGTAGGAGCAGCAGCAACAGCTACTCCGCAACGCTGTGCACAAGGACAAGATGACTGTCGAGAGTGCTGTTGCCGCTGACGTCGATGCGACTCTAGGAACATTCGATGCTGAACCGTCCGACCAGCCACCCGAGTCGGACTCAGACGCAAGCGATGAGGAAGGCATGTTACGCCTGTGCCTCGCACAGCTAGAAAAGCAACGCCGAACCCGCTCAAGGCGTAAGGGAGTATCAATCAACAAAACAGGCCCAAGCAACATGCCCAGGACAACCGCAGACCTGGCCTCCCTAGAGGACCAGCTGCTCTGCATGAGTCTGGGGTTAGAAGAAGGTTCCTCGTCTCCATCGCCAACGCAAGTTGTCCCGGCGGCTTTGCCGAGGACGAAGCCGCCCAAGTGGTTTGAGACCGAACCCCTGGCCTACCGACAGGAGGAGAGCTACGCCACGTGGGAGTCGCGGTTCCGTATGTGGGCAGTCAGTGAAGGGGTGTACCCGTACTACACAATCCAGTACCAAACTACAGACCCCTCGCAGGCAGCAACTGCCGCCCACGCCGCCTACAGTCTCTTGAAGGCCATCCCGAAGGAGTACACCCTCAACTTTGAACCCTTTCTTGGTGATCCTTGCACCGGAGCTGGAGCTAACCCGCTCG
Organism: Penium margaritaceum; assembly: GCA_023375785.1. NCBI lineage: Eukaryota > Viridiplantae > Streptophyta > Zygnematophyceae > Desmidiales > Peniaceae > Penium > Penium margaritaceum. The sequence continues at coordinate 28,712 of SZWC01020222.1, forward strand.
AGGTGTGGAGGCTGGCGATCACCCATTTCAAAGGCACTACCATGGCGACGACATCACAGCGGCTGTCAGACTTCAACTCCCTTCGTCAGGGTGGACATGAGGCGCCAGCTGACTACTGGCGACGAGCGATGCGACTGTACTGGGCCCTAGGGAAAAATGGACCGGGCCAACTCATCGCGGTCAACACCATTAGAATCGGTGTTGGGCGCGAGTATGTCAAGACCTTCGACAACTTCAGCCTGAGCAGCCTTCACGAGATGGCCAACAGGGGCTTCCTTCTATCATCGGCCACAAAGCACTTCCTACACGTGGCAAGAGTGGGAGCCGCAAATGACACGTGTCATGGCGTGTTAGCCGCAGCCGTCACAGCAGTCCGGACATAACGTAGCTTCCCCCCTTCCTCCCTCCCATCATCACTGCCGATGACAACATTCGCAGTAGTAGCTGGTTCCATTGCGGCAGTTCAAGGGAAGAAAGGAAACAACAATAGGAGGGGTGGCAAGGTTGGCAAGTAGCAGGCAAATCCGGCTCGTGAAAGGTAGTGGGAGTGCTAAAAATGCGGGGGAGCACACCGCTACACGGAGAGCAATCTCCCCAAGAATTGGACAAAGATTGCGCAAAGAGTGCAACAGGCATTCGAGTAGCATGAGCGCGCCTCAGCACACACCACAGCCGCCACCGACATGCAGTCTCCACCAGGAGCTGATGCAGCAGAGGACAGCGCCATCGACTTGACACCTCTGGAGCAGCAGCTTCCGACCCAGGCCCGTGACATCGTCGAGCTCCGCCAGCTTCTCCGACTCACAACTCAAGGAGGTGCGAGTGCATTGACTGAGCCGAGGGGTTCCACTGTTGGGTCTACTGAGTCCGTGATGTGCAGTCGTGATGGTGGTGGCGGGGCACAGTGCGCAGTTGAGTCTGTGGAGTCGTTTGTCGCACGTGATGATGCTAGTCTATCCGCTGCCTTTGTCGTAGTATGTGCAGGTCACGACGACCTGTCCTGGCTTGATGAGTTGCAAGCACGTGTTGCCCGTGCGACGCAGCAGTCATTTGCTGAGTCACCCCTGTCAACCATCTACACTGTGGGCAGTTGTTCATTCACGTCGCCCGAGCGTGTGACGGATGCCACCTGGATCCTAGATTCAGGTGGCACCCATCACATGACATGTCGTCGCCGTGACTTTGTCGTCCTTGGTCCTGTTGGCTCTGTGAAGTCTGTGAGTACGACTGCTGGGCATGAGGTTCCTGTTCAGAGCGAGGATGTGGTGCAATTCCATGGGCCGTCTGGGCCGTTTTACATTTCAAACGTGCTATATGTCCCTGGCCTAGAACTCAGTTTGCTATCTGGATGTGCCTGCACACGGATGGGTCTCACTTTGGCATTTACCGGTGAGGATGCCACTCTCTCCGTTTGCGCCACTGCTGAAGTGGTGCTTCGTGGCAAGGCATTCGGGGACTTGTACCACGTCTCCAGCTGTCCCACGTCAACCACCGTCACTGCATCCCCCACTGCACGAGTGTTTGTGACAAGCACGCTGTCGCCTGAGCATCAGCGTCCACTACATAGATGCTTGTGCCACGTCCACTTGGATGCTGTAGACCGTCTGATTCACACCCAACCTGCGCTCGGTCTTGACGTGGCGCTCTTTGAGGCGCCACCCAAGACTGATTGCCTGCAATGCGTGCAAGGCAAAATGCACCGTGCCACATACCCATTGTCTAACTCACGAGCTCTCAAGCCCCTCGAGCTGGTCCACACTGATATCCTGGGACCCCTACCTGTAGAGTTCGAGGATGATAGAGGGCGTTACGTCTTGATGATCACGGACGATTTCACCCGCATGCTGTGGGTCTTCAGTCTCCGCCTGAAAAGCGACGCTGCACTTGCTGTGCGTATATGGCTGGTCATGGCTGCACACCAGTCCGACTATACCCTCCAAAACTTCTATTCTGATCGGGACGGTGGATACATGGGGGCTCTGGACCGCTACTTTGCCGAGGTGGGCGTGTTTCACAACCTCTCAGTCCCAACCACGCCACAGCAAAACGGTGTGTCTGAGCGTTGGAACCGCACCATGGAAGATGCAGTTTGCTCCATGCGGGCAGACAGCGGCATACCTGAAGGGTTCACCTTCGAGGGCATGGCCTACATGACATGGGTCCGGAACAGGATCCCTCATGGCCCCCTCCCGAACACACACACACACACACACACACACACACACACACACACACACACACACCGTACCGACTATGGTACGGACGTCATGTCAATCTCCGGCTCGCACGCGTGTGGGGGTCCCTTGCCTACGTCTGGTTCACACCAGAATAGCAAGGGTCCAAATTCTCCCCTAGAGGCCGCATCTGTGCGTTTGTAGGCGTGGCTACACGCTCCAAGGCCTGGCGGTTTTGGGACCCCAGTCGGCGGCGTATTGTCGAGTCCCGAGACGCACTATTCTTTGAGCACCTCTCCTTCAGAGATCTGCCCACCGAGGGCACCCCGCAGTCGCATTCCCCTGGGTGCAGTACAATTCCGCGCGTAGGGGAGGGTGGGCTGACTGATGGTGCTGTCCTGGCTAGCTTGGGCGCTACGGGTCTGTCTCACCCACAAAAAAACTCGCCGGCGTCGTCTACGCCGCCCGCAGTGACCGCGTTGCCTGACCTACCTGCACCACCTGCATAGGCTGCATCACCAGTCACGTCGCCTGCATTGTCCTCACCCTCCGTCTGCCCAGTCGACGCGCCAGCATCACCTGGCACATCGCCAGTCGTGTCCGTGTCTGACGAGTATCCACCACCTACCCCAGTTGTACTGTCACCGGAACCATACCGGCAAGGTGAGGGTGGACGCCTCCACCCACGTCCTCCTTGTAGCGTGCATAGCGGCGACCCTGGCATGAGGGCCTTGGGCCTCAGTGCACAGGGGCTCACTGAAGTCCACCCCGGCTGTGATATAGGCCTCGCTCTCCTTGCTCACGAGCGTCAACTTGCGGTGGACTCTGCAGAGTCCACAGTTACTGTTGGCCCCCTGACTTCGGCCTATGCTTCGACCATGCATGGGGGAGATGGTGCGGCCCCTGACCCCAGTGTGGTAGGGGTGACGCCGGACCCCAGCACACTGCGTCAGGCTCTGGCTTGACCCGACGCAACACTCTGGCACGCAACATGCGAGGCTGAGCTGGCGGCTATCAAGGAACATGGGATTTACAATCTCGTGGTTCTGCCGCCCGGATGAAAGGCAATCTGGGCCAAGTGGGTCTTGTGTAAGAAGCTGAAGCAGGACAACACAATTAATCGCTACAAAGCACGGCTGACTGCGAAAGGATTCTCTCAGGTGGAGGGGATTGACTTCACTGAGACCTTCGCACCAGTTGGACGTACGACCACGGCCTTGGGCTTGCTGTCCCAGATGGCCCAGCACGACTGGGAACTCCACCAGATGGAAGTCAACAACGCGTTCCTACATGGAGAGCTAGGAGAAGAGATCTACATGGTCCAACCACCAGGGTTCGAGGATGGCAGCGGCCGCGTGTACAGGTTGCGAAAAACACTGTACGGCCTGAAGCAGTCGCCTCAATGCTGGAACAAGGAGATCACTATCACGCTCCTACGAGCGGGCTATGTTCAGAGTGCTGCGGACCTGTCGCTTTCCTTGTCCAAGAGAATTGCAGCCTTTGCAGCCATTCTGGTTTATGTCGATGACCTTTTAATCGCCTTGCCTGACCTAAAGGCTGTCGAGGCGGCCAAGGGCGTGCTATAGTCGACGTACAAAATGAAAGATCTGGGAGAGGCCACAGTCTACTTAGGCATGCACATTGTCCGTGATCGCACTCTTCGGACGCTCTTGATCCATCAGGATTCATACGCTCTCACTCTGGGAGAGTGCTTTGCTGAGCTGCTCAGCAACGTGCGCACAGCATCCACTCTGATCAACCCACATGGACAGGATGCTCTGAAGGTCGATGATCTAGCAAAGCTGGGAGAGCTGGTCGACGTGACCCTGAACTTGCGAGTCATTGGCTCACTCATGTACCTGGCCACTATGACACGGCCAGACATGGCCTTCACAGTCAACCTGCTCATACGGTTCTTACGGGCGCCGCGCAGACGAGTCCTTGAGGCCGCAGTCCGATGCATGCGGTACGTCGTCTCCACTGCCCGCATGGGACTTCTCTTAGGAAAAGAGCCATCCGGCTCGGTTTCAGGTCCACAAAAGAAAGCTCCAGGAAACTACCAAATGCCTCCTCCAATCGTCAATCCAAATTCACCATTGGAAAGATCAGGCAGCTAAACCTCTACGGTCCAAGTTTCAGGCCGATCCAATGGTCAGATTGGGAGATATGAATCTTTTAAGTTTCCGGGATCATCGAGCACCGATATCTAGGTGACCATGGGCGATGGCCCCATGCCTTAGCCTGAGAAAAGAAAAAAGGCAAGAGGTCCAGGGTCAAGACCTGATGGGAGAAATATCTAAAAAGGTCATACATTCTTGGGTTGCCTTGTCAGAGTGTGCTGACTAGGAAAAAGGTACCTCTCCTTTGCTTTTTAGGTGAGGTGAGATCCTTGTGTGCTAGCCATGGACACATGGCGATTCTTTATGTGATTGTTGGTTATGTGACCACTAGGAGTGTGCCATGAGAGTATTTTATAGCTCTCTAGGTCATGTGTGAGTGGTTAGCCTGATTGCTAGGCTGATTTCCTCCCTTGTGTGAGATTATGGACTCTAGTGTGTGAGCCTTAGCCTCCATGGCTAAGTGGTGTGGCTTGTGAGAGGCCTGACTTGCCCAAGCTCTACCTCTATATGTACTCCATCATTTTGAGTGATTGAACAACCATTATTCAGCACAAGTGATGCCCTTCCAGTCCCACATGCTTGCTGCTCCAAGGCTCCTACTCTCCTACAGTTCCAACACTTGGTATCAGAGCCAAGTTCTGCCACTTTCAGTCAGCACAGGCCGTCACTTTGAGAGTGACAGGTTGGGAAGAAACCTTCACCAAATTTGAAGATGAACCTTTGAATCTTCAAGTCCACGAGACAAGCTTTCCAACGAGCCAAAGATCGCAAAGATCCACCGGACGGATTGAGAGTTATGCTCAAGACGAGGTCGGCCAGGGCTACACTCTTCTCTCTGAGTAAGATTGTCGCCTTGTGATGACCATAACTCTCTTGTTTCTTTGTCAAATTTAAAAATTAGTACATAGGAATTGAATTATTTTTCCTATGCTTTCCATTGGTGTAAAAATATTTGCATTCCATCGGTGCATTTGGGAGAAACGCCGTTTACAAGCTGGCTGGTGTGAGCTGGAGTAGGAGCAGCAGCATACCCTATTTTCAAAAGGGCATATCTCTGAAAATCCCCTGTTGATGACCCTGTTTTATGGGTCCATCTGAAAGGTTTTGAGCTGAATTTTCCAGTGGTGGGCTCTTGTTTTCCAATTTCCCAGTTTGCTGGCCTCTGCAGTCCATTTTCTGTAAGACATGTTTCTGGTAGAAGCAACAACAGAAGTAGGGGTAGCGTCGCCACTCAAGGGCAACACTGAGCATCACCAAAGCTCAAAATGGCAGCACCAGGTGTAGTAACAACATCCCAGCCCTTGGAGAGGCTGGAAGGACGCGCCAACTTCACGTTTTGGAAGATCCGTACCTGCCTCCTTTTGGAGGAGAGGGGCTTGTGGGAGGTGGTGAGCAGCGACGAGCGCGCTCAGCCTTCACAGCCAAAAGGCATCACCGCAGCGGAGGTGGTGGCGGAGAAGGCGTTGCAAAAGGGTGTAGCAGATGTAAGTTCATCTACAACTGCAGCAGCCGCATATGAGGAGTGGAAGAAGAAGGACAGACAGGCCTACAGGCTGCTTGTCAACACCATCTCCAACCCGTATCTTCAGTACGTGAGTGACAAGGCTATTGCAAAAGAAGGGTGGGACACGTTGTGCAAAACGTATGAGAGCAAGGATCTTGCATTTCTCATGCTTTTGGAGGAGAAGATGATGGCGTTGAAAATGCAGGGTGGCGAAGGGGTAGAGGCGTACTTGGACAGGGCAAAAGAGCTGGCGAAGCAGTTGAAAGCAGCGGGCAACCCTGTGGAAGACAGCCGCTTCGTCCTTCTCTTAGTGAGGGGACTCCCAACGAGTTGTGACACGATGCGAGAGACGTTGGAGTGCCAGCCGACCTTCAACCTGTACTTCATCTGCACGCACCTGGTGTAGGTAGAACTGCGTCACAATGCAGCAAAGTGCAATGGCGGCAGGAGCAGCAGTGAAGCAGCTTTCATGGCCATGGGCTCACGCAACCAACAGCAGCAACAGTCCGGGCAGCAGAGAGGCAAGAAGAAGGGCAAGTGCCACTATTGCCAGAAAGAGGGGCACTACAAGAAAGAGTGCTTCAAGTTCAAGAGGGATCAGGAAGAGCATCAGAAACAGCAACAAAAGCAGCAATCTCCACAGCAACAGCAGCAGCAGTCACAACAACGTCAGCAGCAGCAGCAACAACAGAACCAGACCAGCGTGTGCCATTTTGGCAACATGAACGTGGCCAAGGAAGTGCGCGACCGCCTCTTTATGGTGAAGTCTGACATGTCGCAGAAGGAGAAGGCAGATCTGGCGTGGTAGAAGGACTCAGAGTGTACCAAGAGCCTGATGCACGACAAGGAGTGGTTTACGCAGCTGCTCTCCATTCCCCCTCGTCTGATTGCTTTGGGTGATGATCGATTGGTGTATGCTGAGGGGATTGGGATTGTCGATATGTGGTTGGAGACCCCGCGTGGCATTGAAGTGGGAGTGTTCCATGGCGTGTTGTACATACCTAATGGTGCGTTCAAACTTCTCTCAATGTCCTCTCTCACCAATACAGGAGTGCGAGTCGTCTTTCACGACGACTATGGCTACATCCTTGACAAAGAAACAGGAGAGGAGTTGGCAAGGTCGGTGAAGGAAGCCGACATGTACTGCCTGTTGGGGGCGACCAAGATCCCGCGCGAGCAGAGTCTTGCAACAGTGGTGCAAGCGACAGATGGCAAAATCTGGCATGCGCGCTATGGCCACATCGGCATGCGTGCCTTGCAACAACTTCAAACAAAGCAGATGGTGCGTGACTTGCCCACCATCTCTAACTTTGAGTAGTAGTTATGCATCGGCTGTTTGGAGGGGAATCAACATCGTGAGGTGTTCTCTGGAGCAGGGGAACGCGCGAAGGAGGTGCTGGAGCTGGTCCAAGCAGACTTGTGTGGCCCAATGCAGACCTAGAGCTTTGGAGGCTCTAGGTGTTTTCTTACCTTCATTGATGATTTCAGCGGTTACACTGCTGTGTACTTCCTTTCCTCCAAGGACCAGTGCTTTGACAGGTTCAAGGAGTTCAAGGCCATGGTGGAGAACCAGACTGGCAAGAAAATCAAGGTGTTACGCAGCGACCGCGGTGGAGAGTACCTAAGCAAGGAGTTCCAGGACTAACTCACAGCAGCAGGCATCAAGGCGCAGCGCACCGCGCCATACTCGATGCAACAGAACGGTATAGTAGAACGTGCCAACCGCACCATCGTTGAGTCGGCGCGCTCCATGCTGCACGTGGCTCGGCTCACCTACGACTTTTGGGCCGAAGCAGTGAGCACTACGGTGTACATCAAGAACCGTAGTCCAACCAAGGCCCAGGAGCAGATACGCCGTCCGAACCATGTTGTACGAGGCGTGGTTTGGCAAGAAGCCGAGAGTGGGTCATCTTCGCGGGTTTGGCAGCTTGGCGCACATGCACGTGCCAAAGGAGAAGCGACAGAAATGGGACGCAAAGAGCACAATGATGCTGATGATCGGCTATGACGTGGCAAGCAAGGTGTATCGCCTCTACGAGAGGGATACTGACCATGTCATCATCTCAAGGGATGTCGTTTTCAACGAAAGTAACATCATCGGCACCAACATCATCTGCGAAGAGGCAGCAGAACCAGCAGCTGATGAAGCAGTTGGAGCAGACATTCTCTCTAACCCCGCCTCTCCTGAACCTTCCTCTACTGTGACAGTGGGAGAACCACTCTATTCTCCCATGTCTGATGCAACAAATACAGAGGCTTCATCGGCAGAAGCAGAGGAAGAAGATGCGCTACCATCAACAGGAGCAGTTGCGTCGGCAGCACCGCACCAGCCGCCTGCGAACGCTCCAGCACCAGGTCGAAGGTACCCTCTTAGGGTGTGCTACAAGCCTGGTGAGCGCGGGCATTTCAAGATGTCACAAAAACCAGATCAGATGAATGTCGCAGTTGCAGCAGATTCAGAAGAGCCAACATCCTACAAGGAGGCCATGGCTGCACCAGATGCAGCAGATTGGACGCAAGCTGTACAGCAGGAGATACAGTCACAGCTCGACAACGGCAGTTGGGAGCTGACTGAGCATCCACTTGGACGTAAGGTGATCAAGTGCAAGTGGGTGTTTAAGAAGAAGCGGGGAGGAGATGGCAACCTGGAAAAGTACAAGGCGAGGCTGGTTGCCAAGGGCTACTCGCAGCGGGAGGGCATCGATTACACAGAAACCTTTGCCCCTGTTGTCAAGTTTGCCTCTGTGCGTACACTCCTTTCCTATGCAGCAGCAAAGGACTTTGAGGTCCACCACATGGACGTGAAGACGGCGTTCCTGAACGGTGACCTGGAGGAGGAGATTTACATGGAGCAGCCGGAGGGGTTCGTCATGGATGGCCGGGAGCACCTGGTTTGCAAGCTGCAAAAGTCTTTGTACGGCCTCAAGCAAGCGTCGTGTACTTGGACCCAAAAGTTGGATGCAGCGTTGCAGTGCATGGGGTTTGAGCATAGTGAGTGTGACTACAACGTCTATCGCTGGCAGCATGGTCATGAGGTGCTCATCATCATCGTCTATGTGGATGACATGCTCCTCCTTTCCCACAGCATGTCTGCACTGCAGGAGTTCAAGGAGGCCATGCAGGAGCACTTCCAAATGTCTAATCTTGGGGAGGCGTCATACTTCCTCGGCATTCAGATCACGCGTGACCGCAAAACACGCTCTCTCTCCCTGTAGCAGAGCCACTATATCAAGGATGTCTTACAGCGGTTCGGCATGGCAGAGGCAAAACCCATCACACGCCACTAGAGACACGGCAGTAACTCGTGAGCTTCAATAAAGAAGCGGATACAACTAAGTGGAACAAGTACCAAAGCGTTGTCGGTAGTCTCATGTACCTGATGGTGGCAACCAGGCCGGACCTCGCACACGCTGTGAGCGTTGTGAGCCAGCACATGGCTAATCCCTGACCTGAGCACCAGAAGGCAGTGAAGCGGATCTTCCGCTACCTTGCTGGAACCATCAACATCGGCATCACCTACAACGCCAACGATAACAACATCATCGGCTACACAGACGTAGATTGGGCTTCAAACCCTGAGGACCGCAAGTCCATCTCTGGACATGAGTTCCTCATGAGTGGTGGGGCCATCAACATGTGTAACAAGGGGCAGGTGGTCGTGGCCACCTCAAGCACAAAAGCTGAGTACGTCTCTCTCATCTTTGGAGCCAAGGAAGCAGTTTGGCTTCAATGTCTCATGGAAAAGATGAGTGGGACTGCAGCAGTTCCAGTTCCTCTGCGCGTCGACAACCAGAGCGCAATCGCACTCGCCAATAATCCTGAGCACCATGGACGCACCAAGACATTGACATCGCATATCACTTCATCAGGCACATGGTACAGGAGGGTGCTATCAAGCTGGAGTTTACTCCAACCAGCAAGCAGGTCGCTGATTTTTGCACCAAGCCAGTGACACATGAGAAGCAGCAGTTCTGCATGAAGGCATGTGGACTCAGCCCACTCTGACTACGGCAAAGTGGGAGATTGTAGGGGAAAGAGCCATCCGGCTCAGTTTCAGGTCCACAAGAGCAAGTTCCAGGAAACTACCAAATGCATGCTCCGATCGTCAATCTAACTTCACCATTTGAAAGATCTGGTGGAAAAACATCTACAGTCCAAGTTTCAGGCCGATCCAACGGTCGGATTGGGAGATATGAATTCTCAAAGTTTCAGGGGTCATCGACCGCCGATATCTGGGTGACCATGGGCGATGAACCCATGCCTGAGCCTGAGAAAACAAAAAAGGCAAGAGGTCCAGGGTCAATACCTGATGGGAGAAATATCTAAAAAGGTCCTACATTCTTGGGTTGCCTTGTCAGAGTGTGATGACTAGGAAAAAGGTACCTCTCCTTACTTTTTAGGTGAGGTGAAATCCTTGTGTGCTAGCAATGGACACATGCCGATTCTCCATGGGATTGTGGGTTATGTGACCACTAGGAGTGTGTCATGAGAGTATTTTCTAGCTCTCTAGGTTGTGTGTGAGTGGTCAGCCTGATTGCTAGGCTGATTTCCTCCCTTGTGTGAGATTATGGACTCTACTGTGTGAGCCTTAGCCTCCATGGCTAAGTGGTGTGGCTTGTGAGAGGCTGACTTGCCCAAGCTCTAGCTCTATATGTACTCCATCATTTTGAGTGATTGAACAACCATTCTTCACCACAAGTGATGCCCTTCCAGTCCCACATGCTTGCTGCTCCAAGGCTCCCTCTCTCCTCCAATTCCAACAACTTCACTACCGAGGACAGGCCTCAGTGGTCCTTGACGGATACACACACAGTGACTGGGCGTGGAGTCCGGACGGCAAGAGTCATACCGGCTGCATCTTCCTCACTGGGGGAACAGCCGACTCGTGGCGCAGTGGCAAGCAAGGCTGCATCGCTTGCAGCACTGAAGAAGCAGATTACGTTGCTCTAGGCGGTGGCGCAACCGAGAGTGTGTGGTTGGTGCGTCTGTTACGTGAATTAGGTCAGTCCATGCCCCCCGTTGTGCTTCGGTGTGACAACCAGAGCGCTAAGGCCATCACAGAAAACTGCAGTGTGTTCCATGCACGCACAACGCACATTAATGTTGAGTACCACTACGTCCGGAACCTGGTGGATCGAGGTGAGATTCAGGTCTTGTGGGTTGGCACTGACTCGCAGCGTGCTGCTTTTCTAACCAAGGCCATTAGCCGTACGAAGTTTCTAGCGACTGCTCGCTCTGTGGGATTGCACCGTGCCAATACGGTGGACTGAACCCTGCCTTTGAGCTGCATTCATGATCGGTTTTCCATCGTTGCTCTTGTGTTGTTGTTCGCGTCAGTGTTGCTACGTGGGTGGACCTGTTCGCCGTTTGCTCATAGGGGAGTGATGTTATGTACTTAGTGTGACCTCTCGGCTCACGTCCTTTGCCATGCAGACTCCTGATGAGGCGGAGGTTCCAGAAGTGTGGGGGAGCAGACGCGAGTCCGCCGAGTAGCCACAGGTTGCACTCCAGCTGCCGTCACGCGTGCTGGCTTCTCCCCTTGAGCGCATATACCTTAGTCAAACGCATTCGACTTTGGTACCAATGTATGTTTGAACCTCGGTGGATTTGTGACATAGTTTTTTCCAGTTTGTGAAACGGTGGTAGTTTGAACTAGCATAGTTTAGACCCAAACTTCTGGTTTGGGCTATTGAGGGTTTGTGGAACTTGAGGGGGGTTTACCCCTTGCAATTCGAGTGGGTACCGGTGAGCCCCACGTCACTGACCGACGGGTGGGCTCAAATCGCGAGCTCCACCCGCCACCCACTCTCACTCGCACTTCTCACTCTCACGCTTCACACACACCACTGTTTTGACCGCCGTTGGTTTTGTTTAAACCACAATGTTGAGATGCACATGGTCACGTGAGGGAAGTGAGCTAAGACGTTTCTGTTTATGCCATGGACCTGTCATTGGTCATTTCTCTCTGCAAATGTTATTGAAGCATTCTGACACTTTGCCTTGTGTCTCCCAGCCAGACCCTTGCCGTAGAACTTGTGACTGTCGTCAACGTCTGACAAGACACAAACGCCTAGTCAGTGTTCGTTTATGTGTAAGTCGCGACGTGGTGACCTCTGGCGTTGCTGCACACCCACCACACCTGTGCAGGTGATTGACCAGAGAAGAGACTACACTTCGATCTGGACCCCTCCATTGGCGTATTCTTTTGACTCGCAAGCCTGCTGACACTAATCTTGATGTGCCTGTTTTGTGTGGACATGTTTGGGTCGTTGACTCAAGCTAGTTTTGTCTAGTGTTTAGGACAGATACCCGGGTTGTTCCTGTGTGGCCTAGGTAATAACCCAAGAGCAGGTGGTGGTTCAAGCCATGAGCTCGCCCGGGAGTGAGCGAAAGCGAGCTCGCTGCTCGCTCGCTCGCTCCCGACGGGCACCACTACGGTGGCCCGTGACTGCGATTCTTGACTACTAGTGCCAGCTGCAGCAACAGCAGCAGCGAGTGACGGCACTCTACCGTCAGGGCTCCTTTGGTATTCCCCTCCCCCTGCTGGCTGGGCTCCCCTCTATTCCTGGGTTGGGTGGGGTTGGATCAGGTACCCACAGGTTTTCCCACGGCCTCCCCACATTTCCCACGCCCACTAGGGCGGGGGAAACCCTGCCGAAAAATTTTCGGCAACCTGGGGCGGTCCGTCAACGACTCCTAGGCTGAAGAGCAGCAGCTGCAACGTGAATAGCAGCTCAGTAGCAGCAGCTCAGTAGCAGCTCAGCAGCAGCAGCTCAGCAATAGGAGCTCAGCAGCAGCTCTGCAGCAGCTCAGCAGCAGCAGCTCAGCAGCAGCTCAGCAGCGGCTGAGCAGCAGCTCAGCAGCGGCTGAGCAGCAGCTCAGCAGCTCAGCAGCTCAGCAGCAGCTCAACAGCAGCTCAGCAGCAGCTCAGTAGCAGCTCTAGCTCAGCAGCTCAGCAGCAGCAGCTCAGCAACAGCTCAGCAGCAGCTCATCACCAGCTCAGTAGCAGCAACTCTAGCTCAGCAGCTCGTCACGTCATTTCCACGGCTCCGCCATCGCCCTTTCACCGTCGCTCCCATCATTGCTCTCGCCTCCGCCGTCGCGTACACATCTCCACATGCAGCACTGCAGCAGTGGCGACAGAAGACGCCCCTAGCAGCTGCACCCCAGTCCCAGTCGCTGCAGTCGCCTTGGTCGTCCAACGCCAGCCCACACGGCAGCGCCACATTGGTGGCACAGACCGGCACACTGGCGTCCCACGACACTTCCGGCTCCCTACCGCCTGGTCACTACTACGAGGGACGTGCAACACGCCGCCACTCACGCTCGCGCTCTCGCTCGCGTCATGGTGGGGGGTATTACACCGCCGCCGGCTCTCCACCTTCTCAACCCGAGGGAACGTCGCACCACTCTTCGGTAAGTGTCTCCCCCCTGGCTTCCCCCGCTGTTGACCAACCACCACGTGGGAGCGCTGCTGAGTCCGTCTCCCTCTCTCACCTTTATGCGGCGTTTGTGGAGGACGCCACTGCCCTCTCATTCTCGCTTACGCACACAGCCGCTGTAGTGATAGACGCCGCAGCCGCGGCCGCCGCTACTTTTGGAGCAGCAGCACGGGCCGCCCGTGCTCCGGCCACCACATCTGTTGGCAGGGCCGCTGAAGCCTACACTGAGGCAGCAGTGGTCGCTGGTCCCATTACTGCAGCCGTGGCAGACATAGGCACGCAGATTGCAGCAGCCGTAGCATTCATTGCATCAGCTACAGCATCAGCAACATCTGCCATCGCCACTGCCACATCCTCAATCCGCACCTCAATTGCGGCTGCCGTGACATCCCCCGCCTCTTCCTCATCGGCCATCTCCAGCATTGCCACCACTCTTGTCTCCGCCGCCGCAGTCGTCACCACACTAGGTGCTGCTTGTGTTGCGGGCCTTCTCGCCCTTGACGTTTCTACTGTTGCAACCGTATCCATCTTGGCTGCAGCTTTCACTGCTGCCGTACCTCCACTCCTCTCCCTTCTACGCAGTGTTTCCCCGTCCGCAACCTCGTGAGCTGCCTCTCTGGTTGCCCCTCTTGCTCCCTGTCTGGTGTCTCTTCTCCCTCTGTGGTGGCTTGTTGTGTCTGACTTGGGGTGGGTTGTCCTGCAGCACCTACTCTACGTGCAGAAGACAAACCCATTTTTCCACGCCCACTGGGACGGGGGAAACTCTGCCGATATAAGTCCGGCAGAGTCCCACAGTCATCACCATGCCTGGTGACGACGAGTCAGTTATTGCTGATCTGTAGCGTCAGCTAAACCTCGCTCGCGAGGCTCAGCGCGAGGCAGAAGATCGCCTCAAATTCGCAAATGACAATCGCACCGTCTTTGCTGATGAAGTCACTGCCATTGTGCTTCAGCGTCTTCCTGCTGCGTCCCTCTCCCTTGCTGGCTCTCCTGCTGGTGCCTCCTCTAGTAGTCTGCTCAGAGCACCACTGCCATCCCACCTGCAAACAACACCCCTGCTGCCGCCTGCACCACTCCACCCCGTCACCATGAGTTTTTCTCCCAACCTCCTGTCCAGGCTGCCGGGCTTGGCTTCTCCTCCTGGGAAACGCGCTTCAGCGCCTGGGCCCAGGGAGAACGCCTGTGGGAATACTATTTTCCCACGATCGCACCTTTTATGCCTGTCGCTGATGAGTCCACACGTGTAGTCCGCGCCCTCATCGCTGCTGCGCCCGAAACGCTTGTCGATGATGTTGGGACATACAATGCTGACCCTACAGCTCAGTGGCTTGATGACCCCGTTGGTGCATACACGATGCTGCGCCGCCGCACCACCGTCACCGGCCAAGCTGCCCAGAGCGCACTTACCGTGCAGTTCAACACGCTTCTTATGCGTGTGGACGAATCGGCAGATGCGTACTGGGCGTGCGGGCTTAAACTGCTTCGTGAGCTTGGTGATGCTGCCCCAGGGCAGCTTTCAGCAGTGCTCACCATGGTCAATGGGTTGATTCCCGAGCTGTCTGATCTCCTTCGCGACGTCACCCGAGATGAGCTACAGCGTCTTGCGTCTCAGCCTGTGCCTCCAAAGTTCCCACCTGGTGTCGGCGCCCTCTGGGACTTCACCGCTAAGCGCCTGGCTGCCTGGTGGACAAGTCTACAGAACAAGCGTTTGCATCGCTCTGCCGTCGCGGGGGTCGCAGTCGTCACCACAGCCTTCTCATCCTCCTCCTCCTCCTCCTCCTCCTCCTCCAGTGCCACCTCTGTCCCCACGTCCTCCTCCACGGCTACAGCCCTTGCCTCTTGGGGTCGTGGACGCGGCCGGGGAAAGAGCCGCGGCAAGGGGAAACCAGCTGACGTCGTCTCCTCTCGTGTTCCCGGGGAGGTGGTATGTTGGAACTGCGGGTCTTCCAAGCACTCTGCTCGGAAGTGCCCGACACCGCCTGATGACCTTCGCCTGGCACGCGCCATGCGTGCCCACTGGGCGCGCTCCGGCAGCTCCGCCTCCTCTTCCACGGCCAGTTCCAGCTCTGGCTCCAACTCCAATACGTCGTCCCGGTCAGCGAGTTCCTACCCTGCTCAGGCATACTCCGCTGCTGGCGTCCTCTCTACACATCCGCCGGCGCCGTATCTTTGGGGTTGGCCGCCGCCGTACGGCATGCCCGCCTACACCGGACCGCCCTCTTCCGCCTACTTTGCTCTGCGTGGCTTCCTTCTCCCTCCGGGTCCCCTGCTCCGTCGTCAGCGCCGTCCGTCGACGACGAGCGCCAGCTGGAGCAGTTCCTTCTGCAGCGTCTCCACCTTCGTGATCAGGGAGGTGAGAGTGTGACTGCTTTGCCCAGACGTAACACTGTTCTTCATGGGGACCCCCCGGTCACGTTCTTGCGTCTCCGTTTGCGTCTCTTCCGTGGATAGAGACTTGGCAGTCCTTCGTGCTTCCGCGCCGCCTCGCCGCATGTGACTCATCCTGCCCCCCTGTTGGTACCGTTGCCACGTGTAGTGTCCTTCCCCGTGCTCGCACCGCAGGTGGCTTATGGGTCCTTGACTCTGGAGCCACCTACCACATGACCTCTGATTGCGCCTGTTTTGTCTCGTTGGGTCCTGCTGGTCCCGTTCGGTTTGTGCGCACTGGGTCCGGCCAGTTGCTCCCCGTTCAGGGTGTGGGTGTTGTCCGCTTCGTTGGGCCCAGTGGTGTGCTGCTCTTGCCCGACGTTCTGTACGTGCCCTCCTTGGAGCTCACTCTGCTGTCGGTGACCTCTCTAGATGATCAAGGCATGGACTTCTTTCTCAATCAGGGCGTGGGTACTGTTCGTCTCCGTCCTACTGGCCGTGTTGTCCTAGAGGGTGTCAAGTGTCACAAGCTTTATCGTGTGCCCTTTGTTGTCCCCTCTGCCTCCTCTGTTGGCTCCTCTCTTGCCCATGTTGCTCCATCTCTCTCCCCTGACTATGTTCAACTCTTGCATCGTCGCCTTGGCCATGTGGACACTGATGCCATCACCAGCATGATTCGCCTTCAGCCTGCTCTTGGTATCTCTCCGTCCACTTTCCCCTCGCCTTGCCCCTCTGACTGTGCTCAGGGCAAGATGCATTGCTCTCCCTTTGCCTCCTCTAATTCCGTGTCGTCTCATCCCCTTGATCTGGTCCACGCCGACGTCATGGGTCCCCTTCCCCATGACTTCCTTGGGGGTGCTGGGCGGTATGCTCTGTGCTTGACGGATGATTTCTCCCGTTTTTGTTGGATTTTCGCCCTTCGTCAGAAGAGCGATGTGTGTACGGTTCTTGAGTCATGGCTTCTCCAGGCTGAACGGTCGTGTCAGCGGTCCCTGCGTGTCTCACTGCCAAGGGATTCTCCCAAGTCCTAGGTGTAGACTTTGACGAAACGTTTGCTCCCGTCGGATGTTACACCACTGCTCGAGCTCTCCTCAGTCTCGTTGCACACCACGACTGGGAACTTGAGCAGATGGACATCAACAACGCCTTCCTGCACGGATAGCTGGATGAGGAGATCTACATGGTACAGCCTCCGAGCTTCACAGATGGCACTGACAGAGTCTGGAGACTGCGCAAGGCCCTCTACGGCCTTAGACAGTCTCCTAGGTGTTGGAACCAGGAGATTACGTCCACCCTGGAGAAGGGTGGATACCGTCGGAGCACGGTAGATCCTGCGCTCTTTGTCACCCCGGTGTCGGCACCGTTCGCTGCCATCCTTGTGTATGTCGATGACTTGCTGATCGCGTCCCCAAGCCAAGAGACGGTTGCGTCTGTAAAGTCTTTGCTGCAGTCCGCATACAAGATGAAAGACCTTGGTCCGGCTCGTGTCTTCCTGGGCATGGAGANAAGGCCCTCTACGGCCTTAAACAGTCTCCTAGGTGTTGGAACCAGGAGATTACGTCCACCCTGGAGAAGGGTGGGTACCGTCGGAGCACGGTAGATCCTGCGCTCTTTGTCACCCCGGTGTCGGCACCGTTCGCTGCCATCCTTGTGTATGTCGATGACTTGCTGATCGCGTCCCCAAGCCAAGAGACGGTTGCGTCTGTAAAGTCTTTGCTGCAGTCCGCATACCAGATGAAAGACCTTGGTCCGGCTCGTGTCTTCCTGGGCATGGAGATCGAGCGTAACCGCGCTCGTCGCGTCCTTCACGTTCACCAGGCTGCTTATGTCAGGAGCTTGGGGGAGAGCTTCTCTCCCCTCCTTGCGTCTATGCCCACTGCGTCCACACCAATGACTCCCGCAGGACAGCGCTTGTTGAAGACACTGGACATGTCAAAGCTGGGGGAGCCAGTCGATGTCACTGAGTATCTGCGAGTGATAGGCTCCCTGATGTACTTGGCTACCACTACGCGAGCTGACATCGCCTTCGCTGTCAATTTTCTGGCCCATTTCTCTCAGTGTCCCAGGTCGCGTCACATGGAGGCCGCTCTGCGTGTTGTCAGGTATGCGCTCTCCACGGCCCGAGTTGGGCTCTGCTATCGTGCACAGTCGTCCGTGGTCGTGGATGGATACACTGACAACGACTGGGCACATGATGTGGATGCTCGCAGTCGCACGGGGTACATCTTCCTTGTTGGGGGGACAGCGATCTCGTGGAAGAGTGGTAAGCAAGGCTGTGTTGCGCGCAGCTCCAGTGAGGCGGAGTATGTTGCTCTTGGCGCAGGCACGTGTGAGAGTGTTTGGCTGTGTCGACTGTTGCAACAGTTGCGCGTCCCCATTCGCTGCATCACTCTGCGTTGTGACAATCAAAGCACAAAAGCGATTGCTCAGCACGACGGCATGCATCACACTCGCACTAAACATATCAATGTTGAGCATCATTTTGTGCGTGAGCGTGTCGCTGCAAGAGATGTCCAGATCGTGTGGGTTGACACCAAACAGCAGCGCGCTGACTTTCTCACAAAGGCACTGAGTAGTAACGTCTTCAAGGCAGCAGTGCACGCCGTCGGTCTGTTATGCGTTCGTGATGCGCCGGACTGAGTTGTTGTGTCGTGCGTTTGTGTACAGTCGTGTGGCACTCCTTGTGACGTTGCTGGTGTACTCGTCCCAGTCGGTGTGCAGTGCGGCTGTGGGTCATGGGGGAGTGTTGGTTTATGTGTAAGTCTCGACGTGGTGACCTCTGGCCTTGCTGCACACCCACCACAGCTGTGCAGGTGATTGACCAGAGAAGAGACTGCACTTCGAGCTGGACCCCTCCGTTGGCGTATTCTTTCGCCTCGCAACCCTGCTGACACTGATCTTGATGTGCCTGTTTTGTGTGGACATATTTGGGTCGTTGACTCAAGCTAGTTTTGTCCAGTGTTTAGGACAGATACCCGGGTTGTTCCTGTGTGGCCTAGGCAATAACCCAAGAGCAGGTGGTGGTTCGAGCCACTAGCTCGCCCGGGAGCGAGCGAAAGCGAGTTCGCTGCTCGCTCGCTCGCTCTCGACAGGCACCACTACGGTGGCCCGTGACTGCGATTCTTGACTACTCTCACTTCATGCCTTGCAACTACCACTGCACCTATACACTCTGCACACTGTGTGTTGACTTACTTCACAGTGCCACTCATGCTTCTTCCACCATTCCCTACAGTGGCTAGGTCGCTAAGAAGCTTCCACGTATCTTCTCAATTGTAGGGGTTGCAAAAGAAATGCGAGATAATACTTCACTTTGAGAATCTTGTCCTCATCCCGCACAACACAGGCGGTGTCTCAGTCTTGTCTCGTTTCGTGCGAGACAATCCAATTGTCTCAGGTAGTGGGGTGAGAGACGACGATACAAGAAAAAATCGAGACAATCGACATCAAGACCGGTCTTCAACTCGGTTTAACAAAACTATGCACGTGTGTGCTTTCTCTTCCACCTTCGTAATACATTCACCCTACACCCTAAAATGAACTTCCCTTGTTGCAACTATGAGAATTCTTGCAATTGAGAACAATGGATGCTGCTATATGAGTGGAGCAATAGGTCGTTGCCGCACCGAGCCTCGGGTTCTGCTTCCGTCGACAATGCTGGATAGTGGTTATGTCTACATAAAGAGCGACTTTGCATGCA
Organism: Penium margaritaceum; assembly: GCA_023375785.1. Classification (NCBI taxonomy): domain Eukaryota; kingdom Viridiplantae; phylum Streptophyta; class Zygnematophyceae; order Desmidiales; family Peniaceae; genus Penium; species Penium margaritaceum. Next base: position 48,019 of record SZWC01020222.1, read on the forward strand.
CGCACGTACGCACGCACGCACGCACGCAGGTACGCACACACGCACGCACGCACGCACCTACGCACGCACCTACGCACGCACGCACGCACACGCACGCACACGCACGCACGCTCGCTCGCTCGCT
>SZWC01020223.1:12752-32931 GCA_023375785.1 Penium margaritaceum
CTCTCTCTCTCTCTCTCTTTCCACCTCACATACTCACACACTCGCACACTCTCACACTTGCACACACACACACACACACACACACACACACATACACACACTCACTCACTCACACTACCATGTTATGCTAAACCTTACAGGCGCCCATCAAAACCCAAACGACATGAAAATTTGTAGACAATTTTCCAACTATTGCAGATCCCCCCCCCGCCCCCACCACCCCCCTCCCCATATCAGCCACTTAAGAGGCCAAACGAGTCGCATCAGTCATGGTAGCGGCGATTATATTGGGAACATGGGCAATAAGAGGCCAAAAGCTGGTGGTGCTTCGTACTAAGTTGCAAACAAAGGGGCCACACCCCCCTCCACTTACAACCAAACCCTCATTGCGCCATGGGAAAGGAGGCTGTTGCTTTCTATGTGCAATGCAAAATCACAAATGCAGAAAAAAAAAGAACAAAGGGAGAGAGAAAAAGTGACTGTAGTACATTTCACTCAACATCATTTGCATTTTTATCCCTTCTTTTTGTTTCCTCTACTTTTTTCTCGTCTCCTTTTCCTTCTAGTTTGAATCAAATGCCACACACCACACAATTAGGGTAGAACTTGGTGATGATGGACAGGTGCGGCGGCCGCGGGACAAATCAAAAGCCACACCTTGAACATGATGGCAACATGTGCCAACGAATAACACGGAATGCTCATGTGGAGAGAAATGGTGTAAAATTTAAGACATTTCTCACCTGCCTATAGGAGGGCGGAGGGGAGGAGGAGGAGGAGGAGGAAAGAGGAAGGAGGATGGAGGAGGAGGAGGAGGGAGGAGGACAGAGGAGGGAGGAGGAGGGGCTATAATAGCAGTAGATGAGTGTTTGGCGGCGGCAAAAGCTATGCTAGGGCGGTGGTGGCAATGTAGCATTTCCAGTAAGGACATGACCACATGGTAACGGCAGAGAGGTGGCAACTATTGTGGCAACAATGGCAATGGTGGTGGTGGTGGTAGTGGTGATGGTAGTGGTGGCAGCGGCGGCGATGGTGGTGGTGACCATGGCAGCGACAGTGACAGTGGTAGTGGTGGTGGCGCTGCCGGTGGCATTCCCGGAGGCGGTGGTGGTGGTAGAGGCGGTGGCAATGGCGATGGTGGTGGTAGTGGCAGTGGCGGTGGTGGTGGCGGTGGCGATGGCGGTGGCATTGGCGGTGGCGGTGGTTATGGATTTGGCGTTGGTAGTGGCACTGGTGGTGGCAGTGGTGCTAGTGATGGTGGTTGTGGTGGTCAACGTTGTTGCCATCGTTTTTATACTCCTACTGCTGTTGTTGTTATAACAAGTGTTGGTAGTGGATATGGTTAATGGTAGTGCTCATAAGATGGGTAGTGGATGCAGCATGAACATCATAAGATGGGTAGCAAAAACAGAATGTTATGTAAAAATTGGGAGAAGGGGACGTGTGTAGACACGTTCACTTACATCAAACAGCTTACGCAATCAGCCCTACCTCTTATCCACCCTTAACATGTAGTGTTTATGCCACTCTTAAATAAACCCATGTAACAAAAGCAACCCCAAATTTCCCTCGATTTGATCAGATTATGTTCCTTTCCTTGCCTCATGATGATCATGTGTAGGTTGTTGAACGATGTTACGTACATCACCATGTCAAAGTCCGAGCCAACCCACATAACAAAATCCTTGTTATCGTATTAAAAATCTTACTTGACAACCATGCTCATCCTACCTACTCATTGTGCCCTCCTTCATAACTATGGTTCCCTATCCCCCTGAAAAGCCTCAGATCTTTGGCTACTTGTAGATGAATAAAAACCCATGAGCTTCACATTGTGCTCCCAATCTTTTAGTGCTCACATTTCCTTGGTACTTAGACTATGATTTGTAAGAGTATTTCCTTTATGCATACCTTGCTAGACTATATGATTTTACTATGAAGAATTTCACATTCTTCTAGGACGATGTATTTTTCAATTATTCATTACAAGAAAAAAATATTCTTACCATCATCGTAGCACCTCTCTTGAAGCTAACCACGCCTTAATCAATGCCAATGTAATCCGTCCCTTCATTACACTTCGTGTTTTCCTCTTAGCAAAACGAAATGAATCAGTGCTCATGGACAATATAATTAACAGTTTCCCTTATCATCTATAGACAATCCTAGCATAACTTTATGTAAATTGCTTTGTGCCTTCCACAAAGATGTAGTGACTCAGCCTTGTGTGCAATTGTTTATTTCAACAGCCACATTGCTACAAGTAACATCTATTTCTCCTATTACAATTTATATGAAACATTATCAAAGCTATTTTGACAGGTTGTTGCTTCTCAAATGTTTATTCCATCACGCACATGCAACTAGGATGTGCATGTTTAACACATCATCCTTCGGCCTTGTGACCATGTATGTATGGCCTCTTTTTGTTCTCAAGGTTCTCATCTTATGTTCATTCCTTGTGGAGGAGAAGTGATGCAAAAAATAACATAAACTATTTTCTATCTCTTTTTATCTCTGTCTCTCTCTCTCTCTCACTCTCTTTATCCCTTTCTCCCACGCTCTTGTTGGAGGTGTCAATTAATGTGCCTTTTTTTGTGGTCAAGCCAGCGCAGTCAGTTCCAGAACTAAAGGAACCGAGAAAGACTTCGGGAATCTTCTCTAAAACGTTCTTGGGTTCAACGACAAAGATTTTTCTTAACTTATACAGGCAAGATTGGATTCTAGCATCAAGGTCCATGGGGGAATGGATAGTAGAGCTGTAAAATACTATGTGTTCCATGTACAACAGGGCTTTGCATGCATGCTAACCCAAAATATTATGCAGTTTTGCAATGTGACTACGCACTGTTCGGTGCTGGGATAGGTGTCGTAAGGGTGGGGCTACACTTGATTAGGTAGTTCAGAATGCCTTGCATTGGCTTTTGCATTAGCGTGACTTAGTAATAACATGTAAGGCCTTGAGCGAGGACCACTTTGCATTAACAAATGTATGCACGACACAGCACTACATCAAAATATGCATGCACGAGTCATAAGCCACATGCAAAGCTAGAAGTAAGGACTTCTCTAAATTAGCATAGCCATGCACAAAACAACAGCACGAGGTATAAGGTGGTTTACTTGTTACTGGAAGTTTCTTAGGCTAGGAATCATTTGAGCTGCAGTCGAAAGGTTCTTCTAGCTTGGACAGCTGTCACTGCTAGCAGCCTACTAAAAAAGGTTGCCGGCCAGGTAGTCCTCATTCAAGAACTCAGTCAATACCAATATATCAGCAAGCAGTCAACCAGGGAAGCCTCCACCAATGCCAAACATCACCTAGGACAAAATATGTACAGGCACTCTTCTCAAGACCCTAGTAAATGTGGCAGCTATCTTCCACCTTGGGCAGAAGGACACCCTTGACTACCTTCGTGCCTGATGTTTAGAGGAGGTGGTAAGACCAGGTCCAAGAATGATGCTGCCTAGCTTGTGTTGTTTTGTTTAACGTTGCAAATTTGTGGGTCATGAGCTGTGTGTAAGCGAGAGAGTCTGAGTAAGTCCCTACCTGAGATGAGTTTGTAGTTCTATTTCTTGTTCAATTGTTGTGATCAACTACAGCAATTAATTCCCAAAGTTCTACCAGTTCCATCTTTTCACTCTATCTATATGTGCTCTCCAAGCACAACGGTCCTAGCTGCATGGAATCTAGCCCTTTCTACTCCCCCAAAACATCATCATCTCTCTCCCCTCTCACTCTTTCTCTGTCCCTCTTTCTCTCTCTCTCTCTCACTCTCTCTCTCTCTCCCTCTCTCTTTTGCTTTCTTGCTCTCATCAAATCATCAGTGGTTATGAGTTCCATGAAGGTTCTTGTGACCAAAGTGGTCAACGAGAAAAACAGCCAAAATAATGGAACAAATTGAGAGTAAAGAATTGTTTTGAGGATGTAGACTAAAAATTTCCTTGTATTTAGGGCACCACATCCTGTTAAAAAGGAATAATAATTCATGAAAACATTTATCTTGTTCACCTTTGAACTCAACACATTGAATAATCAGTACAAAAAGTTCTTTTTGAATTTGATGAAGCTTTGATACTATATGTTTTTGAAAAACTAAGGGAATAAAGCCAAATTTACCATTTAATTCCAATCAATCCAATGTTGTACACACCAAAAACAACGAATACCACGTTTTCCATGCTACTTGCATTGATTAATGATGGAATGTGGTAACTAATTTCCCAAGTAAGCATGATGTATCCTTCATACATGTAAATTCATAGTTTGTTTTGAAAAAACAATATAAAAGGACAGACAATGAGGTTGATCTATTGCAGATGAATCTTTACTTATGCTTCTTTAAAATGTTTTATATAATGAAAGGTATTTCATTTCAAATAGAAAACATAGCCTTACGCGCTTGAACGTTTACTGAAATTGTTTAAGGACTTCATTTTGTCTTTGCTAATAATTGTTTGTCCAAACAAGATGTCTTTTATGCAGTGTAGATGTATACAACTTTTCTAATTTCAAGATGATTGCTTGAGGGAGACACTCATCCAATATAATACGTGTTTTACTGATTCACTCATTCCCCTCGCCCCAACCACTTGGCTCTTACTAAATGTAAATGAGGAATTTCTGAGATGGTGCACTCTAGTATGAAGAATTTTTACCTTTCTTTATACAGATTTGTGTCCAAATTTTTGACACCTGAAAATGCTTCTTTCTTTGTTTTTTACATCTTCCATTGGGAAAACGTTTTAAAAGGTGCACTCCCCCATGCACACACATTTTACACCTTTATCATATAAGATGGGGGATCCAATATGGAGTTCTAGAACACGCATCTAAGTGATACTTGAATTTTGAAATTGCATATTGTGCATGTGAAATTGTGCTTTTGAGATGGGAAGATTTACAACAAAGCTGCTACCATGTGGACCATGAATGCACAAGGATCAACACATAGCACTCAACGTCTTTTTAATCTTTGTAGTCGTACTAGGAACCTATGGGTATGGGTGGATGCACTTAGAAAACTTGTGAGGGGGCCAATATACGTTGCACATCACGTCTAGTTACCCATATTTCATCACTAATCAAAGCTGAGTTTATCATCAATAATGAGTCATGAATCTATTAGAAATGAGAATTTTGAGTAAATTGTACAATAACAAAGAAAGGCCAAATATACCCTCTTTCTGTTCCACCCATGATGCAAATAATGTGTTAAAATTTTTACATAGAGTCTACATTTGAGTTATTGATCAAAACATAAATGTATTGAGTGTAAAACATTCTCTTCATGAACCTATAACTTGTTTTTAGGTGTATGTTTGCTGTCTCCTCTCAAAAATAGATTTTGATGCATAAGTAGAATGCAATGATTGTTTTGGGGGTTAAGGGGCTTCAAACCCAATGGTCACCTACTCTCGCAAAAAAACTCCCAAAACATATGCCATAAATGTGTGAATTTAAGAAAGTTGAAAAGAATTAATCGCACTTGATTAGTTGTACATCTCCATGGGAGTGAAATATTTCCAAATCGTTTTGTGAAGAAGCATCTTAAGAAGGAATAAGACCTATAGTTTGCAATTGCATGGGGAGGATAAAGGATTTCAAGAAGACACATAATTCCCATTTTTGGGTTACAACATAATGGAAATGTGTCATTGTCTCCTTTTTCATAGACAAGTATCAAATAGGGAGATCAATGTCATAGAGTACAAGTTTTTAATCATTGTTTGGACTTAGTTGTATTTTTGCAATTTTTTTTAAGGAATAAAATGGGACAATTCAACGAACTCATGGGAGTGGGAGCAGGTGGAGTGGGTGGAGGGGGTGGGGCAGGTTGAGCAGACTTAAGTAAGTTTTGGCTCAGCACTTAGTCCAAACCTAAAGTGGGGAGCTCTCTATTTCTAAGGGGAAATGCCAATAGTTAGTCAAAAAGGGAGACGGTAGTAGAAAGCGTGAAGTTTAACGAGAAGGGAGGCGCCACAACTAAAGAAATCAGAAGAATGAAGAGCAAGTAAAACATTCCATGCCGCACGAGAGGGAGTGAGCAGTGGTGGTCGGCATGAACTATTCAGATAGCAAAGAGCAATAGAAAGGTTGACGTAGTGGAGGAGGTGAGAGGCAAGAGAATTATAATCTGGGTGATTAAGAGGAAAGGTGGAGAAGGATCATATTGCACCTAAAGGCTGTGCATGTGTGCCGTGGACACAAAGCAAGGTGAGTTTTTGGTTAATGCGATGCTTGGGATGACTAGGAGTCGTATTCAACGGCATGGGTTTAGTAGGAAGGGGCTAGAAACCAAGCATGACAAGTTGAGCAACAATGAAAGTCATATCATCAAGACAAGCCTTCGTACGCGTAAAGGTGGTGACTAGGTCACCAAGGAAAGGGGTGGTAAGATGGATAGAACAATCGAGTGAGATGGCGCCACATGAAGGGATGGTGCCACTAGGAGGGATGACACGAAATATAAGGATTGCACCACTAACAATAATAGCGATGCCCGTAGGTAGGAAGACTTTGGTGGCAACAACATTGTGGGCATGAGCAGCACCATCGAGTCAAATTATGCAATGGTAAGGGAAGCGGTGCTGACAGTATTGAATATGAAAGCACAATCGTGATGGAGACACCGCCGTAGAAGCAATACAACCACGAACGCCAGGGCGGACAACAGTTACAACCCGGACATGAGTAGATGGGACAATAGGAGGAAACGCAAGGGGTTCTATCGTGGAGTGAGCACCGAGGGTATAAAGGATGTTAGCCAGAAAGAGAGGTGAGGGGATTTGGGTGGGATTGGACATGGGTGGAGGGATGGTGGGAGGTGGGCACGAAGTGCAACAAGCAAAAAGGAGGGAATGGATATGGGTGGAGGGATGGTGGGAGGTAAGCACGGGGTGCAACAAGCGCAAAGGTGATGGCGGATGTAGTGAAATTGAGAAGGGAGTTGCAATGGAGTCTTTACATTGCACGAGGATTAAAGGCATGCGAGGAGTCGTCTGAAGGGGACACCTGCTCATGAGCCACACAAGATATAGCCGTAGCATTCTAGGCATCAAAGAAAACAAGATCCACCACAAAGTTGTAAGGTGTAGACTCAGGGACAAGGGAAGCTTTAAAAACATGACTATAAGAGGAGGAAGCCACAGACAAAAGGGAGGGGTGCACCATCGTGAAAGTTGCATTTTTTGGGAAGTTAATTCAAGGGGGGAGGGGAAGGGGAGACGGAGAATGAAGGGTAGGGGGGCAGGAGCAAGAAGGGGCACCTAAGAAGAGTGGGAAAAATTTGTCAAAAACACACCCAAATGTTGACAAGGAACCAGAAGCGGAGGTAGGAGCATCACATGAGAGTGAATGGGAGAAACACATGCAAGGGCAAAGGGAACACAAAGAGGTCAAGAGCGGGGGAGAAGCAAGGGGTAGGTCAAGAGATGGTGCAAGGAGTGTAGGGTTGAGGAAGGGTTTAGGGATGGGGGAAGGAATAGGGAAAGAGAAGCAAAGGAGGACTTTAAAAGTGAGGAAGGAGCACAATTACACAGGGATAGATAGAGGTAAAGGGATAGAGAGGGGAAGGGAGAGAGAAGTGGAAGGACATGGAGTGATAGAGAGAGAGATAGAGAGAAAGAGGGAGAGAGAGAGAGAGAGACGGAGAGAGATGAAGAGAGAGAGAGAGAGAGAGAGAGAGAGAGAGAGATCAAAATCACGTAAGGAGGGGGAAATAAAAGAAGGAGAGGAAGGGCCAGATTCAGGTAACAAAAAGAAGGGAGGAAAAGAAGAGGGAGGAAACAACATGGAAGAGGAAGAGAAAAGTGAAGGATACAACAGTGAGATAGAGGAGGAAGGAAGGAAAGAGTTAGAGGGACGAGTGGGAGGACGAAGGAACAAGAGAGAGGAGGGGCAAAGGAGGGGATGGAGGGAAGTGGGAGGGGGAAGAGCAAAGATGAAAAAGAGAGAGAAGGGAAGGGAATGAGGGTATATGAGAAACCAAGGAGATAGTAGGAGGAGAAAGAAAAGGAGGGAAATGGTGAGGGAGAGGGAGAGAGGCAAGAGGAGAGGGTTGGAGGAAATACAACCTGTGAAAGACAAAGGAGGACATGGGAGGAAAACAATTGTGGACAATGCAGAGGAAGGAGTCTCAGGAACTCTAAAGAAGCACAACATGGAGCAACCGAGGGTGGAGGAGCATCTGAACATACAATGTGGTATTATGAATAAAGAGCTGAATGAGCGGATGGAGCCAAGGGAGCCATTAGTTCTTAATGTAATTAATGGGGCCAATGGACTAGATGGACCTGTCGAGCCAACAAGAAAGAAATGAAAGGAGTGGAACAAGAAATAGGAGAAGCAAAGGGGAAGGAAGATTACAGCCTAAGAAGAGAAGAGGGAGAGAGGATGAAAGGGTGGAACAAGTCGTCAAGAGGAGGAAGGGAGGAAAAAGATGGGGGGAATGAGGAGAGTGAGAAGAGAGAAGTTAGGAGGGAGGAAGAGAGGGGGGGATAGAGATGAGGAGTGGGAGGGGAATGAGGAAGGCAGGGAGGGAAGAGGGGGGAGAGAGTAGGAGGGAAGAGATGGCGATAGCAAGAACCTAATGGAGAGAGAAGAAAAAGAACAGAGAGATGAATGGAAACAAAAACAACGAAATGTGGGGAAGGCGGGGAGACAACAAAAAGGGTGGACCACAAGAGTGAAGAGGGGTGTGGAGAAAAAGAGGGGATAGGGAGCAGAAAGAGAGGAGGAGAGTGAGAGGGAGAAGGAAAGGGGGAGCGTGGAATAGTCAGAGAGGGGAGAGGAGGGGGAGAGAGAGAGAGGGTTAAGGGGGAAGAAACAACAAGGAGGTGGATAAGAGGGAGAGGATAGGGGAGAATTAGGAAGAAAGAGAAATACTTGTGAAGGTTAATAGACAAGGGAAGAGAAGAAGAAGATGAGAGCGAGGTGAGAGGAAGAGAAGAAGGATAAGGGAGGGGGGAACAAGGGAGGGGAGAAAGGGGGGAGTGAGACAAGACCATGTTGAACAAGGAAGTGGGAGTGGATGGAGTGGGTGAAATGGGTGGAGCAGATCAAGTGCGTGGCATAGGACTGACGAAGTGTCGGCTGAACACTTGAATACGAGACTAAGGAGCTCTCATCTTGTAAGGGGGAACACGTGAAGTTAGCCACAAGGTTACTCTTTGGCTCTTGAGTCTTGTGGGGATACATGCTTTCAAGTGTTGTGAGGCAGGGTGGAAGGAGATGTCGAGTACGGTTGGGGAATGAAGCGAGATGATCAAACCAAGAAGTTAGAAGTGAAAAGTGAGAAGAAGGAGTTTTAGAGCCAAAGCCTTAGCTGAATGTTCCTCTCACCATGTTCCAAAAGAACCACAACCCACTCATCCACGTAGGATGAGTGGATCATACATCTCACACAACATGCAAGGACGCAAATTTATTGAAACAAAACACGAGTCTTCCCCATAACAGTGAGTGTGCCTCTTTATCTGCACTATACGACATTGGCAAGAACATTTGTCACTAGATGAATGTTTTCCAGTACATGTAAATTGCGTAATAATGATGCACACGATGGGATCAGCACAAAACTCGTTTCAAGATTAAAATGATGAATTTTAAGTAGTAAAGATATGATTAACATAAAAACTGTTTTAATGAAATTTAAAAATGCCTTTTCTTTCTTTGCAACGTCTACTATTCAGAGCTAGTGTTAAGGATCACATGTTTTGTCAAATAATGAAAGAAATAATAGATTTTACCAACAACAGAAAGTTTCTTTATGGACAAAACGTAATCACAAGTAGGGGAATTATTCTTTTTCTTGTGAGTTATGAATTCAACATGGATTGTTTTCACATGTATCATGGTCTACAAAATGGAAGCCTCCTTATATTGTGAACATAAGGTAAAGGGAGGGATGATACCTTAGTCCTGCAAAATGTTACAAATCAAGTTAAGTAAAAATACTTGTGTGATTATTGATTTATGGATTTCACAATCAGCATCTAGCGCATGGGATTGAAGAGGTGTGGCAATTAACACACTCTTTGAGTAAGGTTTCTTTGGTCCAATTATGCCATTTATCCTTGTCTCGTGTAAAGCTATTTACTAAATAGAATTTACTAGTAAGACTCATTGAATATAAATCAAATCCAATTTTGTACATCTTCTTGGTGCCCAAGGTTGAGTTTCATTTTTTTCACAATGTGCTAACATGTAACTTGAGAGTAGCTGAAATGCATGAGGAATTCATCATTTATCCAATGTAAGGAAAATGTTAAAGAAGGGATTATAATCATTGATAACACCAATCAAGGGAACTGCTTGAAGTGGATTTATAAAACAATGTTAGGTACACTGCATAAGCTTGACTCTTACGGAACATTTTTCACGAAATGACTAGATGAATATCCAGGGTTGTAGAGTACATTCACTAGTAATGTTGAATCATGAATTTTGTAATTCACCTACAAATTCCTTACCTTTTGAATGATCCTCCAAAGCTACTCTTATCTCACCATATAAATGATTCAATCCAAATTTGCAAGGGCACACTTGTCTTGTATTGTTGAGAACCAATTTCTATAGTTTATTCCTTCAACAATTTGTGTTTGAATCATACAGTAAACATCCTTATGTTAACTATTTGTTATATAATCCAACATATCTAAGATTAAAACGTTTTCACATCACACATGAGTGTGCCCCCACATCATTTTTGTATTGTTTCATTTCATGTTGCAAGCGTATCTTCAAAACAATGATATGCTATGGAATAGGATAAGTCTTCTCATTATTCAAATAAAAAGTCAAAAATTCATCGCAGTTTATGCCCTACATCTTAATCATGATGTAGGGTTCCTTGCATAATGACCATACCTCTTAAACAATGCTACACTACACAATTTTCTGAAGTGTTTGGAATTGAATTTGATTTCGTCCTAAGTTATAAAGAACAACATGTCCTTTCAATATTAATCAATTGAAATTCCGTTTGCATTATTCATTCAGTCCACCAAAATCCTCGCAATCACATTCACATCCTTCACCTTTTTTGCATTGTAGTTATCTTAATATCATTTCAAGAAACATTTGTTTCTCTTCCTTTTATGGTATATGTGTAAATTAGACCTTGTAATAAAGAAATGATTTGCACAATAAATCATTCTTGTGAAACACTTACTTATGAATTTTCATTTCAATCACATCACTTTATTGCAATCTTGACTCTCGCATGATTTTAAACAATGTTTGGACAGACATGGAACCTTAAAGTCCATCTTCATTCATGAAATAACTTCTATTTATAGCAACTTATTCTAAATGTTTTTCATCATGGAATGCTTTCATACTCCTTGAATAAATAAAAATTTATTTGGGTCGACACCTCAACATACTCAAGAAGCCAAAACATTCAAGCTGCATACTCTCTCATGAACGTCAACTTTATTTACATTATTCCCTAAGTTCTTAAACAAAAGAATAGATGGCAATGTTTTGAGAAATGTAGAGAACTGGTCATTGTTCAAATTATTTCTTCACATGGCAGGTAAATTTTGAAGATAATAACCCGTGATCCTACTTCCAAGAAGTTCCCATCATATTCAATGAAAGCTTCAGGGATTGGTGTCAACGTGAATTATACCAACCATAATGGGAAGTGTATTGCAAAGGTTATTCACTTAAATTACCATTAGTTTTAGTTTTTAAGTTATTTGAATGGAAAAAAACCAAATTTTTAAGAAATGTGTACAAGACTTGGTTCTAAATTCAGCATAACATTGGGAAATTCCTTAATTAAAATTATATATCTTATTCTATTTGTTGAGTATTGCATTTAACATTTTTTATTTTTGTTAAAGATATTAGTACTCAGAACATATTGCAAGTGAGGGAATCACCATTAATCCATAGAATTCTTGATATCTATGGCCATATCAAAGTTGTGCACATTGACCACACCATATCCCATTGTGAAATTTATTGCTTCTTCATTTCCGTTATATCCAGTGAGCATGCAAACAAGTATTCCATATCCGGATTTCCACGCTATGTCAATGTTGCATGCCATCTACCGACAATATGCTTACGTCGTCAGACATGAAAGAAAAATCACAAACCTCTCTATAGAAGGGTTTTTGACTTGTCTTTTGAAGGTTCACCAAAGTTTTGACTGGGGTTTCACAGACATTGCTTGCATTGAAAAGGAACGTGCCTGACCTCTGCATTGCGGGGCCTAGCACAAGCCATTGCAAGAACAAAACTGTGATACACTGTGTAATTTGGAATAGAGTTAAAAATGGTTTGCATGGATACGACTAGGTTTGCTTCAACAAAGAAAGGTATTTGGAAAAAGATTTTTCTCCTCGATCTTCATTGAAAAACAATCATTTCTTTTCAATTTCAGACTCCTTTTTCTGAATGAAGGGTTTTATGCTTGCACAACCCCTTACTATGTAGAGAGAGAAAAACTTAAATGTGCGTATGAGGGTTTTTAAGAAAAAAACAAGGAAAAAGAGTTTATGGCTCTATCCCGATTTTGGCAAGAAATTGGGATAGGGGAGTTAAGCAAGAAGGGTGACACATTACCTCCCTTGCTTTGTTCAATGGGCAACTTTTCTCATCGATTTGGCATGGCCATCAAAATGGGTGTGGTGGTGTTTTTTGAACTTTTTGGATATGGCGTGGTTTGTTATCAAGTTACAGATGTATCAAGCTTACATTAAGGCTTGGATGGATGTATCAAATAAAACACTGTATTGCAAGCTGGATGTTCTTTCCTTGAGAGTGAGGTAACATTTTCCTTAAATAAATCATTGTTCAGTGTAGGTTTCTCAGTGCGTTGTAGGGGGCATTCCTTCCCTTGTGTCATTCTAACAAGGTACATCTAATTGTGGAAAGTCTTGATCATTAAAGAGATGAGGATTTGTTTTAAAATTTTCAAGGAACTATTAAAGAGAAAAAAGAAATGCTTGTTTCTCCCTTAACCAAACATTCAATATGACAAGGTGCACTTTAAATCGCGTTGTTTGAGTGATGAATTCCTTCATTATTTTTTTCCTGCCCATGAAGACTATGTAGAATTCATTCAGACTACAACACACCTTACAAAATGGTCCATTGCATGCAACCAAATGCTTGAAGATTCATGACATTTAAGCAAATGCAAGAGGAAGGAAAACAAGAGATGAGTTTTCACAACAAAATATTGTTGGCTCAACAAGCATCGCTCAATGAGTGTTTCTTCATGTGCTTCAACTTGGTCAGAGTCTATTCCAAATATTTATTAGATGAAGGCATTGTTTTTTGTCCTTTCAAGGAACGTTTCATTCTTAATCGTATCAACCATGTTTTGAATTTTATGATTCATATTGCCAAAGGTTTATTTTTAATGTTTTTTTGATCTCTAGAGTGAAGGTGGTCATCATGAAACTCAAATGGTACCTTGTGCCCTTTGTAGGATCTTACAAGTATACTCTGATCATCATTTTTTACATCGAAAGTCTATGATACCATGTCTTGTATAATTGTTTTCCTAAAGCCCAATAACTAAAAAAACCACATTTGAAATGCACAAGTAATTTCTTAGTACGACAAAATCTTGATCTTGAATCCATTCAAAATGTATAGAATAAGGCGACGTCATATCAAGCATAAAAGGGTTGCTTTTGAAACATTTAAAATGAAGTCTGATAAGGCGTATGATGCAAAATCCTAGATTATGGATGTTCTATTTATTAAGTTTGTTGAAAAGCAAAAAATCAAAACGATGAAAAATCCTAGATTATGGATGTTCTATTTATAAAGGTCAATGATTTCAAGGTTTGGCATATTGGGAGTCCGTATGTAACAATGAGTGTCTTAATCATCAAGTTGAATCGAAATAAAAATGAGTCACAAGAAGTTTTATCGTGGATATTGAAAACATAGGTTAACGCTAGGTATATTTTCCATCCTAAGAAGCAAGTCAAAAATGTATTAAGGCATGTGTCTCTAAAACAAGGCAATTTCATTTTAGTTTACCATGGTATTCCTGTGGACCTACGTATACCCCATGTTAAACACTTGGTCAAAAACAACGCAAATGATCCTTGGACTTTTATTCCGGGCTTTGGTATTGCTAAGGTATAGTTAAAATTGAAGTGCGTTCTCTATGTTGGAAGGAAAAGAAGTGAACATGACATGCGAGAATACTCATGGTGGTAGTTTTTGTGTTTACCTTGTAGCTGCGACATAATCCGTTGTTTTTCATGAAATGCTTGCAATTTCTATGACATTTTTTTCCACTTTTTACATTTTGATTACAATTATTCCATCACATTTTTCATAGAAAACTGTTTAAAACGCAAAACATATCTCCATAAGTCCCTAAGTTTACATTTTTTGCTAGAATTTGAACACCTTTTTGTTTTAACCGATTTACGTTATCTGTGCTGTATCCTATGAAGGAAACCAATGCGTTTAGCCATAACCAAGAAGGTAAATCCAAAATGAATTGGATCAATAGTTGATGAATTTTTTAATTCCTACCTAACTGATGGAATTAATGTTGTGAACATTTTTGTACATTGCAGGTGTAACGTTTTTCATGGCTAACTCTGTGCCAAGTATTTCACTTACATGTGTTTGAATTGATGGTAATTTGCCAGAAATCATGGAGGGATTCAATTTTAAAAATAACGTCACAAGTATGTTTATCCCATGCTTTAATGAAGCAAAGGTGGTTCCATATGATATCTTTCTCTAAAAACTGAATGTACTTGGTACATTCTATGGCTGATTTTATCCTCAGTCAATTAGAATGATTTCGTTTTCCGGTAAAGTATTGAATTCACTTTTGACGGTGATTAGCCTAAAACATTCTGTGTGTCATTTGAGTTTTATGAGCCTTCTTCCAAGAAACACAAGGGGAAATTATGTATTGATAACTTAGAGGGTCCAAGTGGATGGGTTTCGAGTTGAAAGATGGGCAAGGTCACATACATGTCTTTTCTCAAGATATGTACTGCAGTTTTTTAGTGTGGTTTGGCTCTCAATATGTATCCTCCAAATGGGCTTGTTAATGAATACTTTTGCAAAACTAGATACACATAGTGCAACTTCTTGAACAAACACTAACCTTGAAAACTTTATGCATGTCTATCACTCCTGGTATGATGGTTTGTCTTTTCCTCTTGATCAGATTAAGAGAATGCTTGTAAGAATGATTATCTAACGTATGTTTTGGGTAGCATTACAACATGATTTATAACCCCTTTTGAGCTGACACAACTTTGGGATATTCTAAACATCTTTCGAAATGAGAAAAACAATTGAAGCATGTGTTGGATTTTTTTGTTGTTTGAAATGACAAGTGAAAAACACGGAATGGATGGTACATTTAAATTGAAGCACAATAGTTTTATGCTTGGTTAAAATGATGCGCACTATGCCTTGTTCTAAAATGTTTTTTGATTTTAGAGCGCATGGGAACGGACATTTTCATTCAAACAAAATGTTTCTAAATTGGATACAAGTTTGAATTCAACAAAGTGAGGGTATTTATCATCTCAATCAATTAGATGTGTATCTTATTGGAATAATTTCATTTTACTATACATTTGATCTATAAATTAAATGAGCTAATGCTCTTCGTTACATGTCAAACTTCATGAGAACTGATTTCGATCCATTCTCCATTCTCATAGATACCTAAGCTCTTTTCATTCATGTTAAAACCCAAGCTGTTAACACATGTAACTAATGATTACAAAAGTACATTCTTCTTGGTTTTTATCAGACCATCAATGGAAGTGCTTCATTGAAATTGAGAAATTAAACAAGTCAAGATGTATTCTAGTTGAATGAACCTAGAATAGATTACACTCAATTTGTTTCTCCTTATTCTTTGAACTGTAATGCTATCTAAATGCTTCTTATTTGATAGCTTTTGTCCATGAATGGATGGTCATTAATAATCAAGATGTTGAAAGTCCCCATTGATGTTGATGTGTGCTTGGTGTTGTGGCTAAATGTAAGTGGTTAGGTTCAAATAGTGAAATTGGTTCATAACATTTGTACATCCCATTTGATGAAAACAGTTGGAATTATGATATTGACTTTTGTTTTGACAAATGACATACGTTTTCTCAAACTAGCATACACACATGACACATTTCCATCGTTTTCCCCTCACTCAATCTATCTTTCAATGATTCTCCATTTTGCACCTTCACATTGATTTGTAAATATTCCACAAGTACTCATTGAGGGCCATCTACTACTATTTCTGCTTCAACCCTAGTCACCCTCAATTCATAGGACATTGTGCTCATGTAAACTGTAAATGCCTAGCCACCTTCCTACTTGGGAGCTTCCACGTTCACGAACACAAATCTTGTTTTGTTTCCCCATGTCCTCCTAACCCACCCTAGTAGGAGACGGTTCCTGGCTCCTTGTCATGTGTCTAACCAGGCCGTCCTCAACACCTAAAGCAACTCCCTCAAAAGTGTAGTTTCGAATGCCTCCCTCTCCTCTTTACATGCTCTTACTTTGTTTATGTTCCCTGCAATAGTTAGCTCTTAGCAACATGCCTTAAATGGCAATGCAAGTGGCTGCACACCTTCATTATCAGCTCATAAGAGTAGCCTACTAGCATTTCACATCTCCCATTTTTGGCCTAGGCAAAGGAAGACGTCGCCTCCGAACACAACTTGCTTCTTCTGAATCCACTTTGTGCGTCATGCTTTGTTGAAGAGTGGAGGGGTGGAGTTATCTATTTAATACCTAATTATTGTTGCAAGCCGTCTATGCGCAGCCTTCCAAGATTAGGTATGTGATATTCATGGTGGTCAACCATTGCTTGGCTATCATGATACACTCTCATCCACTCGTCAACAAGGACAAACTTAACATTAAGTTGCAACCAATCCTCTGGAAGCTAAATCAGGTCAAGTATCGCATGAAAACACTTAAGGCAATGGGTAATCTTCTTCCATAAGAAGCTCACTAGAGTGGGCTAAGTGAATGGAAAATCCATGGACAGGATGTTTGGGAATAGTTGAAACCAGGAACAAAGGAGGGAATTGACTCATGGATGGTGCCCGCCCTCACTTGTTTATATTTATGTTACCCATATTGTCTATGTCAGATGGAAATGAGGCATCGCAAACATAGCATAATGGAGCATACCGTTGGGTGCAAGATAATGGGGTGTGGATAGTAAGAAGTGAAACCAATATCAGATTATGCTCATGGAGGACAAAGAAAATGCGGTTCATGTGGAAGATGATGTGGGGTTCCTCTTACTAGATGAGGGTATAATAGTATCCTCGAATGATATGGAAGTAATTCGTGAGGGAAAAAAAGAGGAAAATGAAGAGGGATTTGATAATAATTACAAAGGAGGGTACCACAAGGCGTATGAAAAAGGCTACCACCTAGAAATAATTGCATTTGGTAATTATCTTGCTAGCCATGGAGGAAATGGACCATGGTCAACAATCGTTGGCGAGACCCACCCTGTTAGATCTGGATGCTTGCGATGGGGGAAAGCACCATAAGAGAGTCATCTGTCCAACCAACATGAACCCACACAATGGTCTAGATAAAGCTGTGCACGACAAAGACATTATGCGACTTTTTTCTCTTCCTTCTTGAGTAAGGACCCTGCCCATGTTTTGGCATCTGAGCGCAGATGCATGTCCCATTAATCACTCTGAGATTTTTCTTGAACCATGCCATTGAACGACAGTTTTTGGTAAGTTCTTTGGGGAGGTGGATGATGGATGTTCCATGTTCGAGGATGCTTTTCATGACACAATGGAAATGAAGAACCATGGTTGCCTTGGAGTGTGGGAAGGTCTCAACACGATGGTGTTGACCCTTGCATTTGATCATGTGGCTTAATTGCATGGTCATTGATTTTTCAATCATAACTTGACATTTTCCAATAAGCCTTGCAACTCGTACTAGCTTAACAAGAGTGCCAAAGTGGCAAGGGTCCATGCGTAGTACCTCCTACACCTTAAGTGTTTTGGCATTTAGATTGAGAAGCTGTGTGGCATAGGCATTGGTAGTGACATGCATGTCAAGCATGGCTATTTCATGAAGTGAAGTGCTGCATAGATGCATATGAATATCACAATGAGGAGGATTTCCTCATACAACCCGTTAGTATCATGCATACCTTCCTCTGCATGGCATGAGAATGGTGGGTCTATGATGGGGGGCTGCTGATGGGGATGCTTTTGATGGAGGTCTTATTTGAAAAGGAGGGCTCACATAGATTACGCATGGACAAAATCCCTATCTCCAGTAGGTGAGAGAAACTACAATTGTTGTCAAATTGCAGCCGAGATTTGACTGTGGGTCTTTTAGTTCGTTGAGGTGGAGTTGCAAACCTTTAAAACGTCGTTTCTAGTCCCTTGCAAGCGGTAAAAAGATATCCGTGCTGAATACTATGATCATGTCTTTTAACCCTCCTTTCCTCACATAAGCACAGGAGGAGGGTTGATTTTTGACTTCTTGACGCCCATTTAGTCAGGTTTTTAGTGGGGGTTTCCATCCACGGCCTGGCTTTCGTGCTTCGGCTTTTGCGCCGCCCTTTGGTGCATGGGGGCAGGGCCAGGGGGAATTTGGAGGATTTGCTAGTTGTGGGGAATGAAGGAGATTAGATTTTTAAAAAATAGCACGCTCCCTTTGCTGGCCTGAAGCGTTAGGCCATCTACCAGCTTAATTGAGTTATTTTACCTCTAAGGCATTGATTAACGGCAAACTGAGTGTCGTCAGCATCGGAACGAAATGCCTTCACAGGCTATGGCCTTCCTGGGATGTTGCAAGCCGTGGCCCATCTGTGCATGCTTCACTTGCACACGATGCAGGCATGCATTTGGTTCAATGCATCCGTCCATGCCCCACGTATGGGTGTTGAGAATCAACAATAACATAGGTTTCTTTTCTAGATTTAGATACGAGCAGACCCGCGACATTCGCGGGCGGATGACTCAACGCCGGCATAAAGAGAAGTCCCGGCATTGAGAAGGATCTGCTGAGGATCTCACAGAGTTCGGCCGATCCGATCATAGCGAATCCGCAACGCGTGGCTAAAGAGATGAAGAACCGGTCCGGGCGGATCGCCGGATGGAGCCCCGTTCGCCTGTCGAGGGCGACGTCCGTACGTTGTCCATAAGGAAAACGTTCTCCGCCGTACGGAAGTTGCCAGCCGTGGGACAGGCGGCTTGGGTTCCGCGGCTCGACTGGCGAATGGGCGGAGGACCACCATCAGCAGCAGCAGTTGCCGCATGCCCGCAAGCAGACATTGTGGAGCCATGAGGACGACTCCTGGATGAGCGCAAGCTGCAATAGCGGCGTCCTCAACGTTGTTGCTCGAAGGCCCAAAGCGTTTTTCTGAACGAGACTATGGAACCTCATCAAGCACACACTCGCAGCCGTGTTGCTGCTGAGAGGCGGGCCGCCGGTGTGGCACAGCCAGCAGGGGCTGCAGCAGGGGCAGCTGGGCGAGAATCGAGGGGAAGAGCATGCGACGGAGGAGAAGGTTGTGAAGAAGAGGGACGCTTGATATGTCACGAATCTGGAGCTTCACTCGTCGGGACATGGTCGACAGATGGAGGGCAAGCTGTGGGGGCGTTGGAGGCCGGAGAAGTTGGGTTGCTCGTTGGTCTCCCACCAATGAGAGGAGGCAAGAGCGCAGGCACTGTGGGTGTGGCCGCTGTGGGCTCCACCACGGCAGCAGACGCGAGCATGGCTCCAGGCAGGGCCAGCGACTCATGCATGACGAGCGTGAGAACGGTCCAAAAGACAACGGAGAGGGCGGCTGTGGATGCCGAGGACAGCGGCAGCATGGTTTCCGCAACGCTGCAGGGTGGCCACGAGACAGGACACGTGATGCGGACGGCAGCAGACACATGGCAACCTCACCGGCCAGTCCAGTTTCCGGACCAGCGGCTTGAATTCCACCTTCACCGCCAGCCCCACGTCACAGGCCTCCAAGAACAGCGCAGGCAACGTAGTGCAATTGGCGCTCGAGCTTATGCTCACGGTCGTGGTGGTGGTTGTGATCATGCTGGAGCACCAGCGCCTGCGGCACTTTCATCAATGAGAGATCCAACAGCAGCAGGAGGTGGAGGGGGAGGAGGAGAAGGAGGAGGAAAAGGGGGAGGAGGAGGAGGAGGAGGAGGAGGAGGAGGAGGA
>SZWC01020224.1:13368-28371 GCA_023375785.1 Penium margaritaceum
GTCTCCTAGTTACGTCCTAGTTGCATCCTAGTTATGTCCTTCTTGCGCCCCAGTTGTACCCTAGTTGTGTCATACTTGCGCCCTTTCTGTGCCCTCGATGCGCCCTAGTTTCGTCCTAGTTGCACCCTAGTTGTACCCTGGTTGCACCCTTCTTGCGCCCTACTTACGCTAGTTGTGGTCTAGGAACACCCTAGTTGTGCCCTAGTTACGTCCTTTTGCACCCTACTTCTGCCCCAGTTGCGCCCTAGTTGCGCCCTAGTTGTGCCCTTCTTGCGTCCTAGTTGCATCCTAGTTACGCCTTAGTTCGTCATAGATGCGTCCTAGTTGCGTACTAGTTGCATCCTAGTTGCGTCCTAGTCGTGCTTTAGTTGAATCCTACTTGCACCCTATTTGTCCCCTTCATGTGCTTTAGTTGCGGCCTGGTTGCACCCTAGTTCGCAGAAGTTCCACCCTGGTTGCGTCCTAGTTGCGCCCTTGTGGTACCCTAGTTGCACCCAATTTGTACCCTGGTTGCGCATGTGACGTCAGCCATTACTAGCTCATGCATGTTCGGTGGGGCTTTCGGCCAGTGCCATCCTTGCCATGCCCGTGCATGGAGGTTCCACCGAGGCACCAATGCAAGAAGACACACTCTTCACACTCTAACACTCTTCACCGGGCCTCCCTACTTTCACCCTAGTTGCGTCCTAGTTGTGTCCAAGTTGCGCCATAGTTGTGACCTTCTTGCGCCCTAGTTGCGCCCAATTGCACCCTAGTTTAGCCCTAATTTTTCCCAGGGTGCGCCCTCCTTGCCTCCTACTTCCATCCTAGTTGTAGCCTAGTTACGTCCTAGTTTTGCCCTAGTTGCGCCCTTCTTACGCCCTTCATGCGCCTTAGTAACACCCCAGGTGCACCCTAGTTATGCCCTTCTTACGCACTAGTTGCGCCCTAGTTTGTCATAGTTTCTTCCTTGTTATGCCCTATTTGTGCACCAAATATAGTCGTGCCCCAATTACGACGTAGTTGCACCGTACTTACGCCTCTCTTGTGTCCTGTTTGCACCCTAGTTACAACCTAGTTATGCCCTAGTTACGCCCTAGTTACACCTTTCTTGTGCCCTACTCGCACCCTAGTTGTGCCCTAGTTACGACCTACTTACACCATAGCTGCACCCTTCTTGCACCCTAGTTGCGCCCTAGTTGCACCCTAGTTGTGCCCTAGTTGCACCCTAGGTATGCCCTTTTTGCAACCTGGTTGGGCTCTAGTTACGTCCCAGTTGAGCTGTAATTGAGCCGTAGTTGCGCCCTAGTTGCACCCTAGGTATGCCCTTTTTGCAACCTGGTTGGGCTCTAGTTACGTCCCAGTTGAGCTGTAATTGAGCCGTAGTTGCGCCCTAGTTGCACTCAAGTTGCACCCCAGTTGCGCCATTCTTACACCCTAGTTACACCCTACTTGCACCCTAGTTGTGTCCTACTTGCACCCTAGTTGCATCCTTTTTACGCCTTCATTGCGCCCTAGATGCGCCCTTGTTATGTTCTAGTTACGCCCTAGTTGCGACCTTTTTGTGTCCTAGTTGCGCCCTAGTTGTGCCCTAGTTGTATCCTAGTTGCGTCCTATTTGCCACCTTCTTGCGCCCTAGTTGCACCCTAGTGCCCTCGTAGTTCGCCATTGTTACACCCTAGTTAAGCCCTAGATGTGCCCTAATTGCACCACACTTGCGCCCAATTTACATCCTAGTTGCGCCCTTCTTGCGCCTTAGTTACGCCTTAGGCGTACCCTAATTGCACCCTAGTTGTGCCCTTCTTGCGCCTTGTTGCGCCCTAGTTGTGCCCTAGTTACACCCTTCTTGCACCCTAGTTGCACCCTAATTGCACCCGAATTGCGCCCTAGTTGCGTCTTAGTTGCACCCTTCTTACGACCTAATTGCGCCCTAGTTACGTCCTAGTTGTGACCTAGTTGACCCTAGCTGCGCCCTTCTTGCGCCCTAGCTGTGCCCTAGGTGCGTCCTAGTTATGCCCTAGTTGCGCCCTAAAACGCCCTTCTTGCGCCGTAGTTACGCCATAGTTACGCCCTAGTTGTTCCCTAGTTCTCCACTTCTTGCTCCTTATTGCGCCCTAGTTGCACCCTAGTTCGCCATAGTTACGCCCTAGTTGTACCCAAGTTGCACCCTACTTGCGCCTTTCTTGATCCCCAGTTGCGCCTTAGTTGAGCCCTAGTTGCGCCCTAGTTGCGCCCTAGTTGCGCCCTTCGTGCGCCCCAGTTGTTCCCTAGTTGTGCCTTACTTCGCCATAGTTACGCCCAAGTTGTGTCCCGGTTGCGCCCTAGTTGCACCCTAATTGCACCCTAGTTCCACCCTAGTAGCGCCCTAGTTTCACCCTAGTTATGTCCCAGTTGTGCCCTAGTTGCGCCATAGTTGTGCCCTTCTTGCGCCCTAATTGTACCCAAATCTCACCCTAACTGTGCCCTAGTTGCAGCTCGGTTGCGCCCCTTTTGAGCCCTAGTTACGCCCTAGTTGCGCCCTTCTTGCACTCAAGTTGTGCCCTAGTTGTGCCATACTTACACCCTAGTTGCGCCCTAGTTGCGCCCTTTTTGCTACCCCTCCCATGAGCAAGAGTACATGAAGGGGAAAGACATCATGTGGCTGAGAAAGTGCATGGAAGCTTCCTAGTATCGCAGCCGCTGACCGGGCGTCAGTGCCTGATCTGACGGTGACGACATTCACAGGTCGTACACAAAACGGCAAGGGTTTGGCTAGGAGACACAAGGCACAGTGTCAGAAAGCTTCAATATAGCATATGCAGAGAGAAATGACAAATGACAGGTCCAAGGCATAAATACCTGCCGCGGCGCACCGCGGGTGTCGCACATGGCAGTCCAAGAGCTGTCCTAAAACCGGCCCAAAAACCACTGTTTTGGCCGTAACTCTGCGCACACATGTCAGAATGCTACGCCGTCTGAACCTAGATGTGCAAAATCAAAAGACAAACGCTACGACTGGTCACATGCATGCATCCATCAACAGACAGTGAGCATACTATGCAAAAACATGCAAATAGGCCTCATGGCCAGTCTGCCGAAAGACGCCTGCAAGATGTAGAAGACACAAAAGAGGGTCCCGGTGGCATCTGGGGCTCTGGTGCAATGGCCGGCCAGCTCCAAGCTGGCAGTCCGCCGCCTGTCGTCGCGCCGGTGTCACCAGGGCCGCCCACCTCAGGGATCTGCACGAGTATGGAAACGGCCGAGTAGTCACAGTAAACTATACAGGAATGGCACAAAGCACAACACTCCCCCATGACCCGATGGTACGCATGTCCATACGCGTGCAGCACTGGTACGAACACAATAGTGAGTGACACAAACAAATGAGACGCACACGCACATCCAACACTCAACCACTCTCGCGCACCGGGCGAAGCCCAACAGAACGAATGGCCACCAGGAACTTCCCGCGAGCAAGTGCCTTCGTCAAGAAGTCAGCACACTCCATGTCAGCACCAACCCACATGATGGAGATCACGCGTCGCTCCACCAGATCAGGAACGAAGTGATGCTCAACCGCAATGTGCTTTGTGTGAGCATGAAAAACACCGGAGTTCTCCGCAATGGCGAGAGCACTCTGGTTGTCGCAACGCAGCTCAATGGCGCATACTGACTGCCCAAGCTCAAGAAACAAGCGTTGCAGCCATATTGCCTCAGCAGCCCCTACGCCCAAAGCAACATACTCTGCCGCTGACGAGCTACGTGCAATGCAGCCCTGCAACCCGCTTCGTCAAGACAAAGCGGTACCACCGAGCAGAAACACGTAGCCAGTACGATTGCGCCCATCAGGGCTCCAAGCCCAGTCACTGTCAATGTAGCCGTCAAGGACCACCGAACACTGCCGAAGAAAGCAGAGTCTAAGGTACGGCGTGGAGACCGCGTACCGTACCTCTCGCACAAACGCGTGAAGGGCTCTCGCACGTGGAGCCTGCAAGAACTGAGCAAGGAGGTTGACGGCGAACGCAATGTCAGGACGCGTGGTGGTGGCCAGGTACATCAAAGATCCGATGAGACGGAGGTACAAGGTCACGTCCACTGTCTCCCCCAGCTGTGTAGGATCATCCAGCTTCAGGGTATCCTGTCCATCGGGTGTAAGAGGTGTGGAAGCGGATGGCACTGCACCAAGGAGATCGCTGAAGCGCTCCCCCACGACTCGTGCGTATCGGGCCTGATGCAGCAATAGTGTCCGATGTCTGCGATCTCGCACGGTCTCCATATCGATAAACACCGATGCAGAACCAAGGTCCTTCATCCTGTAGGCAGTCTGCAGGACCGCCTTGGCCTCCTTCACGGCCTCCAGGGACGGAGACGCAATCAGGAGGTCATCGACATAGACCAGGATGGCGGTGAACCGCTCGGGTGTCAGTAGGATGAAGAGCGAGGGGTCTGCCTCGCTCTGTACGTATCCTGCGCGAGTCAAGGTGCCAGTGATCTCCCGGTTCCAACACCGTGGAGACTGCTTGAGGCGGTACAAGGACTTGCACAAGCGCCAGACCTTGTCACCGTTCTCAAAGCCTGGTGGCTGAGCCACGTAGATCTCCTCATCCAGAGAGCCATGGAGGAACGCGTTGTTCACATCCATCTGGTGTAGTTCCTAGTCATGCTGAGCCACTACACCGAACACAGCTCGAGCTCAGTTCATGCGGCCGAAAGGGGCAAAGGTGTCAGTGTAATCAACTCCCTCAATCTAAGAGTACCCCTTGACGACCAAGCGGGCCTTGTAGCGTTCCAGTGAGCCATCCGGCTTCACCTTCTTGCGAAAAATCCCCTTGACCTGAATCGCATTCCTCCCAGGGGGAAGTTCGACCAGCTCGTAGACTCTGTGCTCTCGGATAGCGCGAAGCTCATCCTCGCAAGCAGCTTGCCAGGCATCAGCATCCTGTGATGAGAAAGCCTCCCTCAATGTGCCCGGATCAGACGCCATAGAGGGGGAACTCAACGTGGCAAGTGCACACGCCTCAATGTCAGGCCTGACGGCTACGAGATCAGCTGATGCGTCACAGGCGATATGGAACTCGCGAGTGACCAGGTCATGCCCTATGGGGCACGCTGGGCGTACCTCTGAAAGCTCAGTGCGGACACTCAGGCCTAAGGCCTTTGTGCCTGGATCACCGCTCGCGATGCTGCGAGAGGAACGCCTGGGTCCGGGACCCGACGCTCGCTGAGCTCCGGAATCCAGTGGTCGAAGGCGACCACCGGGCTCACGGGAGTAACCGGAGGTCGAGGGGCGCACCTCAGGCTCAGGTGCAGGTACGACCACAGGGACAGGTGCGACCACAGCTGGTGAGAGCTGAGACGAGGCAGCCGGAGATGCCATGTGAGGAGAGGCGTGTGTGGGGGGTACAGAGCTGGGTGTGAGAGCAGACGAGGCTGGCCCGGACAATGAGACAGGAGTGTCAGCCGACGTAGGGACAGAAGTGGGCTGGACTGGGTCAGACGCCGGAGCAGGGGTGCCAGTAGACACAGGTGATGGTGCAAGGGGAGGCGTGAGAGCAGCGGTACCTGTGGGGTGTGAAACAGGCTGAACAGGCGGGATCTCTGGACCAACCGCAATGATAGCCAGATCATCAAGTGCTCGAGACCGAGAGGGGACATGAGCGGACACATCAGCCTGACGAGGAATGGTCGCTGGTGGAGAAGTCTCCCCCATCCACCGAGGACCCTCACAGGAAGGGACATGAGCTACAGAGAGGGTTGTGATCGAAGTCAGATCACGGTGTGTGAGTGAGTCAAAAAACAGCGCGTCGCGGGACTCAATGACACGACGGCGAGTGGGGTCCCAAAAGCGCCAGGCCTTCGACCGCGGGGAGATGCCGATGAAGGCACACAAACGACCCCGAGGGGAGACCGACTGTTGGTGTTTGCGCTCATTGTGCTCTGTTGTGTCCTCCCGGCTTGTGTACATCGGCGTGTAGATGACTGACCGTGAGACTCGACGCTGATGGAGTGTCTTCCGGTGGAGCCGACGCACGCTGAGGTCGTCTCGCAGTTCGTTGGAGCCCCCTCTCTCCAGCGACGTGTTCAGCTCCAACGGCAGGCCTCCTCGGCGGTCGCGTTGCCGGCAGTCACTGCCACCGCAGTTGCTTTCTGCATGCGTCCAGCGCGGACTGTCATGCCTGCGTCGTCATGCACTGCCTAGGGTCCCTGTTGCATGTTGCATGGCCCTGTTTGGCAGCATAAACCATCGTGGGCACTGCCTGGGTTCAGGCTGCCATAACTCCTCGCTACTATTATTCTAGCAGATTCTGACCGCACGGCTGCGTTCGCAGCGTCGATATTATGGTATGGTCCAGTTTTCAGGCAAAACGGACGACGCCCGGGTTTTGGGCTGTCGGCCGTCTGGCAGGCCTCACCGAGAAAACCTGCCAGCCTGAAATTAGCTATTTTCTGATTGGCTGATGAACTGAGTAACAAGCTCTACAGAGCTTGGGGGGGGGCTAGAACTTGGAGGGGTCCCCCATTGCTTTTCATTCTTGATTGCTAATCAGTAACTATCAGTTTCCAGCTGCTTTCTGGCGCTAACACTGGCGCGCGCACTTCTGAGTAACAAACCCAGAGCTTCCAGACTTAGACTCTAGAGCAGCAGACTGAGGGGGCAGCTGGCTTAAGCAACGAGCGTGGAAGCCCGCACGCTGCATCAACAACGCAGCTGCCCCAACCTGCTGCCTAGTTTCCTTTTTGGTATCAGAGCCAGAGAGTAGCAGCAGCAGTAGCAGACTGACGTACAGGTGCCAGACAACGCCGGCGGACTTCCATACGCCCCAGTGCAGGGGAAATGCTGCCGGATTTTTTCCGGCAGCATTGACCCGCCTGGTGGCGTCATCAAAAAAATTCCCACGGCCACTGGGCCAGGGGAAATGCTGCCGGATTTTTTCCGGCAGCACTGAACCCCACGCTGGACGCAAGGAAGTGAGCGGCCGACCACGTTAGGCCGCTGCTGACGACGGCGTAAGGCAGCGACGTCCTCAGGTGTGACTGAAAGCAGCAGCCAGCAGCAGCAGCAGCAGCTTGCCGCGGCAGCGAGCAGTGGCAGCAGCGGCCAGCAGCAGCAGCAGCTAGCAGCGGCTGGCAGCAGCGGCAGCTCGCAGCAGCAGAAGCCCGCAGCAGCAGCAGCCCGCAGCAGCAGCAGCAGCCCGTAGCAGCAGCAGCCGGCAGCACCAGCAGCTGCAGTGAGTAGCAGCCTGCAGTAACAAGCAGCAGCAGCAGCAGCAGCAGCAGCAGGCGGCAGCAGCAGCAGCCGGCTGCAGCAGCTCGCAGCAGCTGCAGCTGCAGCAGCCCGCAGCAGCAGCTGCTATAGCTGCGAACAGCCAGCTGCTCGCAGGGAGCACCGGGCAGCGAGCTGCTCGCTGCGAGGAGCTCGCAGCGAGCAAGCAAAACCGGAAAAAAAAAAACAAAACAAAAAACGGGGACCCCCCCGATCTATCCCTCTATTCAGGAGCAGGAGCAGCAGCAGCCATTACAGCAGCAGTAGCAGAAGCAGCAGCAGCTGCAACAGCGGCAGCAGCAGCACCTACGGCAGCAGTAGCAGGAGCAGCAGCAACAGCAACTGTAGCAACAGCAGCACAGCACCAGCAACAGCTGCAGCAGCGGCAGCAACAGCGGCAGCAACAACAGCGGCAGCAGCAGCAGCATCAACAGCACCGACTGCAGCAACCACTGCTGACGTTAGCAACTGTCCGCTGACGTCACTGCTGACATCATCAACCACATACACAAAAAAAAATAGGGGGAAACCAGGAGGACACCAGGGGACTCTGCTGACGTCTGCCATCCTTGGCAGACGTCACTCTTGACATCAGCAGCACACACCCAACAACAAAGGACACAAACAACAACAAAAAAATCAAGGCTTTGGCGCACCATGGCCGACTCTCACGAGGCGGAGGGGTCCTCCTCTACGGGGGGACCCCTACCTCCCCTTTCTTGCGGCGCCTACAGCAGCAAGAGCTGCACCAGCGGCAATAGCAGCAGCAGCAGCAGCACCAGCAACAACAGCAGTAACAGCAGCAGCAGTAGCCGTAGCAGCGTCGGCAGCTACAACAGCCGCACCAGTCGCCGCAGTAGCAGCAGCGGCTCTCGCAGCAGCAGCAGTAGCCGCTACACCAGTAGCAGCAGCAGCAACAGCAGCGGCAGCAGCAGCAGCAGCAGCAACCGCTGCAGCATCAGCAGCAACAACAGCAGCAACAACAGTAGCGGCTGCCACTACAGCAGCAACAACAGCAGCATCGGCAGCAGTAGCAGCAGCAGCAGCCGCTGGAGCCCCAGCAGCCCACTGGTGTCGTCGGCGACGACCCTGATCCCATCGTGGCTCTTCAGCACCAGCTTGCCGCCTTGACGCAGTAGCTTGCCGTGCTACAGCCACCAGCCTCCCAGCCTGCCACCAGTGTGCTGCCATCCTTTATCCCTCCAGAACACGCCAACCCGGCTGTGTCAGCTGCCACATATTACCTGGCATAGCAGCAGACTCAGCGCCAGCGGAAGACAGTGACCTCTGTCCTTGGTCCCACTCTGGGTGCCGGCCGCAGGTAGAAGGACTTTGAGACGCCGCCGCCGCCGCTTCAGGCCGGCGAGTAGTTCCGGAGCTAGGAACTCAGCTTCCGGATCTGGGCCCAAGGTGAGGGTCTGTGGATGTACTACACCCTCCCTTATGACTCCACCCAGGCCGACCAGTTGTATGACGCTGGTCGCGCCGTTCGTGCCTTAGTCCCAGTCGCTCCTCCGGCGTCCCGCCTGGCCCTTGAGCCTTTCCTCGGCGACTTCACCACTGACGTCCTTCGAGACCCTGCCGCCGCCTGGCATGTCCTCACCAGGCCCCATCGCCTGTCCAGCGACGTTGAGATCAGTCGCCTACTCCGGGAGTTTAACTCCCTACACATGGGGGAGACCGAGACAGTCACTGCCTACTGGCAGCGGGCAGAGGACATCTTTCGACGTCTCGACACATCCGCTCCGCCCCCTCTGTCCGCGCTTCTCACCATCAAGCGCGGCGCCACCAGCGCGTACGCGGACGTCTTCGTGCACCACCCCCAAGACGTCCTCTCCACCATGGCGGCCCAGGGCACCCTCATGCCCTGGGCGTACGAGCTCTTCCTCCGTGTTGAGGAAGCTCGACAGGAGTCCCAGCTCCATCGCATGGAGGCGCTTGCATCCCCTGCCGTCGCCTCCCCTGCCGGTGCCTCCCTCCCCGTCGCTTCACATGCCGTTGCCTCCGTGGTCGTCGCCTCCCTTGCCGCAACTACCTCATCGACGTCAAAACCGAAGAAGAAACACAAGAACAAAAAAGGCAAGGGTCCGTCGCAACAGCAACTGCAGTAGTCGTCGACCGGATCCAGCGGTGGTGGCGCGGTCTGCCACAACTGCGGTCGGCCTGGACACGGGTGGTACACATGCCCTCTGCCGATGGACGAGGCCCGCGTCATCGCCACCCTACAACGCCAGAGGGAGCACCGTCTCGCCTCTGCCGCCGTCGCTACTACTGACACTCCGACCTCGTCTAGCAGCTCGGCTGCTCCGAAAGTTTCGCCTGTCCTGCAGACACCCCTGCAGCAGTAGTACTACTCCCAGCCATCGGCGCTTCCGTTTCCTTCGCCGGCCCAGTCCTCTTACTACCCGGGCTCCAGCGCTGTGACTCTGTACTCGGCCTACACTCCCGGACCATCTTCCCGTGAGCGTCAGCTGGAGTAGTACATCGCGCTCCAGCTTGGCCTACCTCGCCCTCCTCCCCAGGGAAGTGCGAGTTGCGTCACTTCTTGCCCTCCTGCACAGCCTTGCATGACTGAGTCTGAGCTGCGGTCCTATCCCGTCTCTTCATCTGTCTCGTCGTCTCCTGTGGTCTCCCCCACCCCACTCCTTGACGACATTGCGTGGCTTGACGATTGGCAGTCTCGTTTCGCGCCCCCTTCCACCTCGTCCGCGTCCCTTGCTTGCTGTCATGTGACCGTCAGCGATCTGGCCATCCCTGTCCAGGACCTTGCTGAGACCTAGATCATCGACTCCGGGGCCACGCATCACATGACGGCCTCTCGCGAGGCCTTCAATATGCTTGGCCCTGTCGACGATGTCTCAAGTGTCCGAACGGGCACTGGACAGGTGTTACCGGTCCGTGGTGTTGGTGTGGTTCGTTTCCGTGGTCCTGCCGGTGACGTCTTTCTGACTGATGTTCTCTTCGTCCCTGATCTCGAGCTCAGCCTCCTTTCCGTGACTGCACTTGACCGCATGAGCATGGACGTTGTGCACTCGCGTGGTGTTGGCACAATGTCGTTGCATCCGTCTAGTCTTGTCATCCTGCATGCCACCGCCCGTGGCAACCTGTGGCATGTCCCTCACCTCTTCTCTTCCTCTCCCGTCTCTGCCTCGTCGACCGCCACAGGCCATGTTTTCGTGACCAGTACGCTTTCTCCTCAGCACACCCGCCTCTTGCACCGCCGCCTTTGTCACGTCCATTCCGCCGCCATAGACAGCATGCTCCGCACCCAGCTGGCCAAGGGCCTTGACCCAGTGACCTTCCCTCTCCCGTGCCCCACTAAATGCATTGATTGCGCTCAGGGGAAGATGCATCGATCCACGTACCCCTTGTCTTCCTCCCGTGCGTCCGCCCCACTTGACCTGGTCCACTCCAACGTCATGGGCCCACTCCCCACCGCGTCCGTCAGGGAACACGGCCGCTATGTCCTCACCCTCATGGACGACTATTCCCGCTACCGCAGGGTCTTCTGCCTCCGGCAGAAAAGCGTTGTCGCTCGGGCCGTTCAAGACTCGCTCGTCCTTGCCGAACGCGAGTGTGGCCACCCTCTTCGCCGCTTTCCCTCTGATCGTGGCGGCGAGTACATGGACGAGGCCACGGCCTTTCTCGCCTCCCGCGGCATCCACCATGAGACGTCTGCGCCCTACACACCCGCCCAGAATGGCGTCTCCGAGCGCTGGAACCACACCATGGCCGACGCCATCCGCACCATGCGCGTTGAGTCCGGTCTGTCCGATGGCTTCTATTTTGAGGCCATGGCCTACATGACCTGGGTATGGAACTGGATTCCCCACGGTCCTCTTCCCCGCCAGTCCACACCCTACCAGCAATGGTGCGGTCGGCGCGCGGACCTCCGCCCCCCTCGCGTCTGGGGCCGCGTCGCCATTAACTGGCTGCCCGCCCCACAGCAGTGCGGCAAGCTCGCCCAGCGCGGCCGCCCCTGCACCTTCCTCGGTGTGTCTCGTCAGTCTAAGGCCTGGCGGTTCTGGGACCCGTCCCGGCACTGCATCGTCGAGTCCCGCGATTCCCTCTTCTTCGAGGACCTCTTTCCCCGTGACCTCATCCGCTCCGGCTCGTCCGTGTCCCTCCCGTCGCGTGGGGGAGTGGTGAGTCCGTCCTCCGTCCTGTCGCTTCCGGGTGACACAACACTCCGTCCCTCTGAGCCGGTAGCCCCTGTCGCATCCTCTGAGCCAGCAGCCCCAGTCGCATCCGCTGGCCCCTCCGGGCCAGCAGCGCCGACGGCGTCCGCTGGCCCCTCCAGGCCAACAGCGCCGGTCGCGTCCGTTGGCCCCTCCTGGCCTGCAGCCCCAGTCGCGTCCGCTCGCCCCTCCGGGCCAGCAGCGCCAGTCGCGTCCGCTGGCCCCTCCGGGCCAGCAGCCCCAGTCGCGTCCGCTGGCCCCTCCGGGCCAGCAGCGCCGGTCGCGTCCGCTGGCCCCTCCGGGCCAGCAGCCCCAGTCACGTCCGCTGGCCCGTCCGGGCCAGCAGCCCCAGTCACGTCCGCTGGCCCCTCCGGGCCAGCAGCGCCGACCGCGTCCGTTGGCCCCTCCGGGCCAGCAGCGCCGGTCGCGTCCGTTGGCCCCTCCGGGCCAGCAGCGTCGGTCGCGTCCGCTGGCCCCTCCGGGCCAGCAGCCCCAGTCGCGTCCGCTGGCTCCTCCGCACCAGGCGTCGCGTCCGCCTCCGTTAGCCCGTCAGACCCAGTGACATCTCCTGCCCGGTCGCGCTACACACATGGCCCAGGCGGCAGCCTCCGACCTCGGCTGACACTGTAGACCGTCGTACCGCGTCCTGTGGCACCTCGACCCCCTGTGGCTCCACATGTCTCCTCCACTCCCTCGTTCGTGAGTGGGGACCCTGGCACGAAGGCTCTCGGCCTGACCACCTCGGCCATCATCTCCGACCTTCACCCGGGCTCTGCACTGGGTTATGCCATGCTTCATCACGAGCATCGGCATGCTGTCATGGCTGCACTCGCCCGCATCCCACCTAGAGCTCGTGATGCACACGCCCTCTCCGTCTGGTCCACAGCACACCCGGAGGACCCAGCCATCCTACGCGAGGCTCGAGCCTCTTCAGAGGCCGCACATTGGGATGCCGCCTGTGCCAAGGAGCTTGCTGCTATCCGGCAGCACCACGTGTACGACCTCGTTGACCTCCCTCCAGGTCGGAAGGCCATTGGCGCCAAGTGGGTCCTTCGGCGTAAGTGGAAGCCTGACGGGTCCTTGGACAAGTACAAGGCCCGCCTCATAGCAAAGGGGTTTGCTCAGGTCCCTGGAGTCGATTACGACCAGATCTTTGCCCCTGTTGGTCGGTTCTCCACTAGCCGAGCGCTCTTCAGCCTGGTTGCCCAGCATGGGTGGGAGCTGCATCAGATGGACGTGAGCAACGCGTTCCTCCATGGCTCATTGGAGGGTGAGGAGCTCTACATGGTGCAGCCCCCAAGCTTCGACGACGGTACTGGGAGAGTGTGGCGGTTGCGGAAGGCCCTCTATGGTCTGAAGCAGTCGCCTCGGTGCTTGAACCAGGAGATCAGCAGCACACTTCTCCGTGGCGGCCTCCAGCGCAGCACTGCTGATCCCGTACTCTTTCTCAGCCCACGAGGTCAGACCTTTGCCACAGTTCTGGTATACGTTGACGATCTCCTCATTGCATCGCCAGACACAGCCGCCATCCAGCGTGTCAAGGACTTGCTGCACGCCGCCTACCAGATCAAGGATCTCGGGTCTGCCCAAGTCTTCCTGGGCATGGAGCTCAAGCGTGATCCCTCTCAGGGCGTCCTACACGTCCACCAGGCTGCCTATGTGCAGACCCTGTCAGCTCGCTTCGCCGAGGACTTGCCCCTCGTGTCCAGCACATCCTCACCCATGTCGCCTGACGGCCAGGTGAAGCTGAAGAGTCCTGACCCAGCTGTTGTGGGGGAGCCAGTTGATGTGACCACGTTTCTGCGGATCATCGGGTCACTGATGTTCCTGGCGACGATGACGCGTCCAGACATCGCGTTCGCCGTCAACCTCCTGGCCCAGTTCTCTCAGGATCCGCGTCAGCTCCACTACGAGGCCGCGATCCGAAAGCTACGCTATGTCGTCTCGACCCCTCGGTGAGGTCTCATGTTCCGCCGCCAGCCGTCCGTCGTCGCAGTGGGCTACACCGACAGCGACTGGGCGGGCAGTCCAGACGGTAAGAGTCGCACAGGCTGGATCTTCCTGATCGGTGGCACAGTTGTGTCCTGGCGCAGTGGCAAGCAGGGGTGCATTGCACGCAGCACTGCTGAGGTTGAGTACGTGGCCCTTGGCTCAGGAGCGTGTAAGAGCGTGTGGTTACGTCGTCTGTTGTCCGAGTTGCGCCAGTCTGTCGCATCCATCACCTTGCATTGTGACAATGAGAGTGTCATGGCCATTGCAGACAATGACGGTGTGCATCACACTCGCACAAAGCACATCAATGTTGAGTATCACTATGTGCGTTCGTTGTTGCACGATGCCACCATCAGCATCGTGTGGATTGAGACAGCACGGCAGCTGGCTGACTTCCTGACCAAGGCACTGAAGCGGGACTCGTTTAAGAAGGTTGTGAGTTCAGTCGGCGTGCGTCCGTGACTTGCTTTCTTTGTCTCTGCCTGCACTTCTGCGTGTCCTGGAGGAGTCTGTGTGTTGACCGTGTCTCTGCCCGCCCATGTGCACTACGCCTGTGAGTATGGGGGAGTGTTGGTGTTTGCGCTCATTCTGCTCTGTTGTGTCCTCCCGGCTTGTGTACATCGGCGTGCAGATGACTGACGGCGAGACTCGACGCTGATGGAGTGTCGTCCGGTGGAGCCGACGCACGCTGAGGTCGTCTCGCAGTTCGCTGGAGCCCCCTCTCTCCGGCGACGTGTTCAGCTCCATCGGCAGGCCTCCTCGGCGGTCGCGCTGCCGGCAGTCACTGCCACCGCAGTCGCTGTCTGCATGCGTCCAGCGCGTACTGTCGTACACAGTCAAAACAGTGGTTGTCCTAAAACCGGCCCAAAACCACTGTTTTGGCCGTAACTCTGCGCACACATGTCAGAATGCTACGCCGTCTGAACCTAGACGTGCAAAATCAAAAGACGGACGCTACGACTGGTCACATGCATGCATCCATCGACAGACAGTGAGCATACAATGCAAAAACATGCAAATAGGCCTCATGGCCAGTCTGCCGAATGTCGCCTGCAACATGTAGAAGACACAACAGAGAGTCCCGGTGGCATCTCGGGCTCTGGTGCAATGGTCGGCCAGCTCCAAGCTGGCATTTCGCCGCCTGTCGTCGCGCCGGTGTCACCAGGGCCGCCCGCCTCAGGGATCTGCACGAGTATGGACACGGCCGAGTGGTCACAGTAAATTGTACAGGAACGGCACAAAGCACAACAGTGGCTATTAGTCACTAATTGGGGAGCTATTGTTACTGATGGAGTGTCACAAGTTTTTCTAGGAAATCTCCATCTTGGAGCAAAAGGTTCAGCGCAGTTACCCACTTAGTCTCTTGTACACACTATTGTAGGAAGAAGCAAGACAAGGGGTATTAGGTTATAACTCAACCACCAAAATTAACATATATTTGTTGCTCTGACGACAACACATGTTGCAATTTAGCATCGAATCGAGTTGGGCGTGTTGGTACTTCTTTCGCCACTACAAGGTGGATGAGAGTCGTGCTTTACGTTGTAATGGTATGTCAACTGTTTTACCCACGTCATCCCTCACAACACTTCTTTTTATGGCATTTGAGGC
>SZWC01020225.1:7168-21271 GCA_023375785.1 Penium margaritaceum
CCACCCAGTCCTCACCCCCCCCAAACTGGGCTGCGCTCACCTTGCCGTCGCCTCCTCCAGTGGCGAGGACGTCACCGCGAGGGTGGACGTGCAGAGAGTGGATGGGCAGCCGTGGACCGTCGGATGGAGCGTGGCACACCCACTGTGGCTTCGTCACGCGCATCCTTTCCCCCACTCTGATCTGCCACCTGCTGCTCTTGCTGCTGCTGCGTGCGCTACAGCAAACCTGCACCGCAAACCACAAGCGGGCAAAGTTTCGAATTGTTCCACTATTGCAGCAATTCGTGATGCCTCCACGTTTGCAGGGCAGCGTAGGCAAAAACTCCCACTTTCGTTTCACAGGGCGCGGCTTCGAAACGCATATGGCACAAACAGAACCGGTCTTTTTCATCTGGGGCCCATATTGAGAGATTATTACGCTTTTGCATAGCCCTCGCGCCGTGTTCTCTAAGCGGCTCGCGTATTTACAGCTCCGGAGCCCGTGCGAACAGGCCCCTTTCACGATGAATGCCGGCTGCTTCGCGAGGATCGCACGCAAGGGAGGGAAAAGCTGGCGCCTGATCAAATTTGCGCGTGCACAATGTGCATATGACCCGGCCAACTGAGTACTTTTCTACAAACGCCATTGGAGTAAAGCATGAAAGAGACACAAATGGCAACCCGGTGAATTAAAGTTGCAACAAAACATATATGTCATTTTTTAGAAATTTAACGTGAAGGAGATTTATTCAACCTTTTCCTCTACTATTTCCATTCCTTCGTGCATGAATTTTGTCTATGGAAACTAAATTTATTGTAAATGACATTTCTAAGTGTAATCAAGGACCACATGATGTGGTTTCTCTTTGAATATTATTCGAATCGTGATATCGTATCTTCTTTCAACTTCCCAACGTAGTTGCTAAATTAATTCAACCATTTCATGATATTGTAGTAGTTTTATCATCGTATTTTTCTTACATTACTTAAATGGTTCATGAATGACTTCAACCATTCTATGAAATTTTATGAATTATTTATTCATCCTTTCCTTTCATTTCTTCACATGGTTGGTCAATGAATTCAACCATTTCCTGAAATTGTCGTATTTCAACGCCTCATATTCTTTCAACATTGACAGGCTTATATTTGTCGTTGTCAAAATTGTGCTCCTTTCAAGAAGACCATTTCGAAATACTTCACATTAGAAATCTTCCTATAAAAATGCAACATACATACTTAACATTGGAATTTTCATGTGTTTGTGTTTAGGGTGCTTCTTATGCATTGAACAACCATGTGAAGAAATTTACATTCACCAATCATGTGAAGAAATGCATGCATGCATTGACATTGACCCACCATGTGAAGAAATTAAAGGAAACTATGAATGAATAATTCGTAAAACTTCATTAAATGGTTGAAGTCATTCATGAACCCTTTAAGTAATGTAAAACAAATGTGATGATTAAATTACTACAATCTCATGAAATGGTTGAAGTAATTTATCAACTACTTCAGGAAGTTGAAGATATGGTACAATGATTCGAATAATATTAAAAGAGAAAACACATCATGTGGTCCTTTATTACACTTGAAAATGTTAATTTACAATACATGTAGTTTCCATAGACAAATTGCATGCAAGAACGAATGGAAATAGTGGGGGGAAATTTTGAATGAATCTTCTTCACGGTAGAGTTCTAAAAAATGACATATAGGTTTTGTTGTAACTTCAATTCACCGGGTTGCCGATTTTGTCTCTTTCATGCTTTACCTCAATCGTGTTTGTAGAAAAACACTCAGTTGGCTGGGTCATGTCCGCGTTGTGCACGTCCAAATTTGATCAGGCGCCAGCTTTTCCCTCCCTTATGTGCGATCCTCGCGAAGCAGCCGGCATTCATCGTGTCAGGGGCCCGTTTGCACGGGCTCCGGAGCTGTAAATACGCGAGCCGCTCAGAAAACGCGGCGCGAGGGCTATGCGAAAGTACAATATTCTCCGAAGACGGGCCCCGGATGAAAAAGACCACAAACAGAACACATAACACATCTCAAGACAGAAAACTCAAATGATGAGTCTGAGACACTGCAATGCTCCCATCAACTTCAAGGTAAAAAGTTAACAAACTTGCATAGAGCAAAACAAATGTAGTTCACAAGGATGAGGTGCAAAGCAGGAGAAAATTTGCAAAATTAGGACATGTGGATTGTTAATAATTAGAAGTAAGTGTACTTTGATAAGGATTGTCAGATATGTCAATGTACATTAACAAGAAATGGACTAGGGCATGTGTTGGGTCTTCAACCGTCAATGGAAGCATGCAATTTTGCATCATGAGTGGTCATTTTGAGAAACAATTCCAAGTTATCAGGAAGATTCTATAATATGAAGGCGTGGCTTTAAAATAGTCTAACGTCATCTAGAAATCACCAAAAAGCATAAAAACAAACATACATTTTATGATACCTTCGTCCACATTTGGAAGGTGGTTGAATGTGTCAGAAAATTAAAAACAAAACTCCCACAATCAATAGAGGTGATGAATTCCCTTGGTAAATCAGGGTAAAAATCTAGTGTGCAACATGCGATGGGCCACAAAGTTGATAAAATCAATGTGTACAAGCAAATTATAGGGAATTAACACATCCCCCACTTTTATTTATAACTTCCTATAGCGTTAGAAAACATTTCATGGTTCCATTTTTCATTCCTAATGATTTCATGATTGACATCTTACAGCCCCATCTCTTATGCATGGCGCTGTAGCCATGCCATTTGGTCATGGATTCGGTCTTTTTCCCAGAGTGATGATTTCTAATGATTCCTTTAATTACATGTTATGTATCTTTGTCCACGTGGATTGGATGTGGAGTAACATCCTTGTCAAGGAATACTTTGCTAGGGCCACATTAATGTAAGATGTTACTCTCTAAAATTGCCACGTGGATTACAATGCTTTCTATTAAGCAAATTTTTGTGCAGACCATAGTTTGCATTTACTCAATATAAAACCGGCCCAACCATTACATTATGAGTTTTACAAAGACCTATCCTAAAATCTTGGGGTTCTCTCAACTGAGTAGGATGTGATTGACAGTGTTCAATACCTCATCACTTCCAATTTAATCTATTATTTTCGTCAATCTTGCTTGTTTCTTTAAGAGGGTATGCCGTATATCCTCTGATATCGTAAAGAAGACCCCATTATGTATGTCAGTATTGTGAAAATTGCTACAAAATTCAAACCTACTCATGTACCAAGCATTTTGTGTAAGAAACGGTTTTAAAAAATCTCCTTGTTGCGTTGAAAGTATTCTAAATGAATGAAAGCTTCACAATTTGTATGCCTACCGCACAAATAATGATTAAGGCTTGGAATTACATACAAAAAAAATTTTCAATATCTGATTTTTCCGCTTAGTCTACTTGAATCATTGAGAATAGAACTTCATACAAATGTGGATATGAGTACCATGGCATATTATCAAATTTTGAAGGAAAATGGCAAATTTTACACAATGTTTCCACCGCCACTATAATTGTTTCAGATCCCTCTCAAGTAAAGGTTAGTTCAGCCATTGATTCCATGCTAATGTCAACACACGACTCTTTTCAAAAAGGATTTCTTTTACTTGTCTTGATAATGTTGTAGGACCAGAACTTTTCTTTTTGAAGTTGTCGCACAATTTGCATGATGGTGCCATAGTGGTCTACACATTACCGCATTATTAGTACATAATTAGCCTTAAAAAAATGGCTGAAATTTCGTTTTGGACAGGTGGCATGGAATCCCTCAAATACAGTCCACTACACCTTTTTGTCATATGAAGACTCGGTAAGCAAATTGTTGTTGCCCATATGGATCATGGAACCAAAATATTTATCCTACCCACAAAACGCCTTTTATTCCTTGGTATAAAGCAAAGGAAACAATCTTGCATACAACAAACATTGTTTTAGAACTAGCACGTGAATAAAAACCATCCGTTTTGAACATTCAATTTAAGCATTTCCTATATTCTTTTAACTAGTTTGATACAATATCACATACTCAATGTTTGACTAGGTGAGTCCAACGATCAATCTTGTGAATGGCTTTGATTTTATTCAAACAAAAGATGCTTCAATGCATAGTGGTATGTGAAAATGATACATCATCAGTATTCCAAAAATCATAACCACGACCGTAACAATAACACAAACATTTCCTATTTGTGCAATCCTTAGATGAGATTTGCTTTGCTTGGTTTCCACAAAACTATAAACCAATAGGTTTTCTTTGTCTTTTGTCTTGGAGGAGAACTTCTTGCATTGCTCAATCACATCAATTTGTGGCCATGAAAAATTCCACCATTTGATCTAACAAATAAAACGTTTTCTTCAAGTTAAGAGCACTTTTAAAATCAATTAATGATTCTAGTTCATTGATGAATGAACTAAACTCAAAAGACTTATCAATAAGATATGAAATAGGTGTGACATATGTGTGTAGTCATGAAACAACACAAGGTGACACATTAAAAACAAGCAAAGAACATGTAAATCCTTAACATTGGTTAATGTTGGCGAATAAAGGACACCTCATGTTTCTTTAGGGTTATTCTTAGCCATTTTGCGTCCTTGACGTGTCCAAGAAAAACAATGAAAAAGTGACAAAAGGCGAACTTTGATGGTTTCCAAAATATTTCTATGTTTTGAAAAGCTTAAGCTGTTCTCAATGATTTCTATTATGTTCTTCTATCGTTTGATTTTCAACCAAAACATTATGAAGATACACAAAACAATTTTGTTCATGTACGAATCGTATTTACAAGTAAACAAACCTGACTTTGAACTCAAAATTATTCTCTGTGATGCATAATGATTCATTCCTAATGTTAATCTCATTGTAGCCACAACGAAGTTTCCTTTCATGGAGTTTTCTTGGCCCAAGAAGTTCGTGGAAAAGTTTTTAACACACAAAGTAGGGTAGAAAATCTTGATCAATGTTTTTAAATGCTCCATGATTTACACACATAAACATCATATTGCCTTTTGTTCTGTTAAATGTAGAATTATAGCATAACTTCATAAGGATGGTATGATGAGTCGTTGATTGAATGTCTCATTGTTGGTGAACTTAACTTGAGCATATCTCATTTCTTGAGTTTTATTTGGTGATCAACGTCTCCATGTGAACATAAATCTGAAGGAATCTCTTTGATAGCACCTTCAAACTCCTTCATGAGAGACAGAACTTTCCCCAATTATGGTTCTTCAACCCTAAAGAGAACACGCATGTTATGCTTGAAATGCTAATCACATGCATGTCAAGGTTTCATGGTACCTTTGTCGAAACTACATTATAAACTAATACATAATTCATATTTAGAGAAACAAAAAATTATTTCATTTCTTTATCAAAGAGAACTTTGTAGAAGCATTTCCATAGAAATCTAACACAAATAGTAAAACATGTTTTCAAGTGTTTTACAACTCCACTTACTTTTTACAATAAATGACATACGTTTTTACATAAACGTGACATGTGTCATAAGTGTACTGCATTATGGTGCCTATTTCTTGACCATTGCCATGAATAAACCAGAACACATTAAACGACCCATGTAGAATTTTTGGTCTTCGTGTTTTTGCTTACCTGCGCTCTTGCTAGGCTTTGTAGCTGGGTGGCCCAACATGTTCCCTTCTCTCATTGGGTGTGTTTTTGACCCAAAAATTAGATCATTCACAAACATGCACCATTCTGAAATTTTGGATATGGTTAAACAAAAGTCTTGTTTTATATCTTCAATATAATGACTGTATGGTGGGTAACTTTATGAACATTGTTTAATGACCCATTTTCAAACTTTTTGCATAAAATGATGATCCTCGATGCTTGTACATTTACAATTTTATAGTGTGTTCAAGCAATCATCATTCAATACATTGCCCATTTTTTCTTAAAGCAAAAAAAAATTGTTCCACTAACCACATAGAATTCACTTCTATAATTTAACAT
Organism: Penium margaritaceum; assembly: GCA_023375785.1. Classification (NCBI taxonomy): domain Eukaryota; kingdom Viridiplantae; phylum Streptophyta; class Zygnematophyceae; order Desmidiales; family Peniaceae; genus Penium; species Penium margaritaceum. The sequence continues at coordinate 13,150 of SZWC01020225.1, forward strand.
TTTAAACGAGGACTAACCGGAGTCTAAGTCCCCACCCCCTTTCAAAAATCAAACAAAGTGTACTACGAAATTTCATATGGTGCAAACATTGAATACAATGCATGGTGACCATAAAGCAAGCTCTTATGCACTACCCTGATGCATTTGGTCATCAATGCGAGGGTGTAAGACTTGCGACTGCAAGGTGAACATTTTTTCATGTGTATGAACGCCATGGACAATAAATACATTACATGATTTCTTCTTCTCATCATGTAAAATCCATGCATTGACCACATATATTTTGTCAATTCATGGAATATATTTAAGGGGGGAATTTGGACATCGGATGACTCGTGTCCCCCAAAAGTGTATAGAGAATTAGTCAAGTGTAGCAGGTGAGTCTCTACAATCAACGTGATCAAGAAAACAAAAAGGATAGATGTACATGGTACATCAACAAAACAAAAAGGATAGATTCCATGTGTATGTTCAAAAAGAAATCAATTTCAGTTTGAGAAAATACCATTAAAAAGTACACATCATGTTTATTAACAAGGAGACATATGTATGTCTATTCTTTGTTTCACCAAGAAAGTCAATGTTTTTTGTTGCTTAACTTAGTTATGCGATTCCCACAGCACAAGTATCATGAACTTCGTCTACAACGTGCTAAAATGATGATGAACCTTAAAGATAACTTCATCGAAATGACCCGAATGTACTTATCAAGTGCACAGAATCTGACATATTCAAAGATGGGAGGATTCACTCTACCTCATGTTTGAGACAACTTAGTCAACATGTCACATGTCGAAGAGAACTTTGCCACGTGTACTATGAACACCACTAAGCCTTCCCTTTCTTCAATGGAAATAGGCCATGCCTATGCTTGTATTGAAGGTAATTTCATAGTTACCACAAGGGATGTTGGTGGTGTGCAATGTTGGTGATTTTTACGAAAATCCTTGTGGCTTCCTCCCTTGCTACAAAAATCTTTTTCAGAAAACACTCTTGGCCTAGAAGGTGAGTGAGAGTTTCTTTTGTTTTAGAAGTAAGGGTTACACATTGTCGTCATTGTTTTAATTCATGGTTAAGCTCCATACAGATCAACAAAATGATAACCCATTTTAATGAAAAATATATGTGCACTATATGTTGACATAAATAAAAAGATGAGCCCAAGATTAGAAATCTCATCCAACTGTTTTAAGGTTCACCAACTCATGGTTCCTCACCTTCTACATTGGCTTGACCTTTGTTGTATTTCTTAGAGTAAGGTTTATCATGTGATCAACATTTCCTTGTGGAAGAACATCTCATTTATTTTCCATGAACAACATGATCAAACTCCTTGATGAGGGAGAAACACTTTTCCAAAATGGTTGTCAACTTGATAGGTGTTAAGGAAACGTTTGCCAAGTATATTGTTCCTGTCACTTACATTGCCCTTTTTTCCATGAAAATAGTCTGGAAAATGTTTTTCTCATAAAAGATGTTATATTCACTTTGATTTCTATTGGTTGCATGCAATTTTTAATGATGACTAAAAAATTCCTTTTTTCATTCTTACTTCTTATAACTACATCTAAATCCATAATGAATGGATCAGAGGTAGGTGTAGTAGAATGATTTAACACATTTGTGAATTTAAGTATTGTTTTTATACGTTTGGTAGCTCAATGAATTTTTTTTGGTAAAACAATTTAGCTACTATGCAAAATGTTAGGATATGTTGATGTGCCATAGGTTAAAAAAGTGATCAAGAATGTTGCAGAATACATCATTAGTGGTTTGTGGATTTTCTAATGTACTTCCTTGGTTTATTATACAAACATTGCCTTTGTACGACAAAATGTCTCATAAAAATTAGAGCATCTCCATCAACAATCAGGAATAGTGCCCTTTTTGAAACTTATGGAATTTTGACTATTTCATAACATGAATGCAAGTTGATTATTCTTACCCCATGTAAAAAAATTTGATCTTGAAAACTACCATTTACATCTTTGTTTGTGGTTCACAAAGGAGATAACATGACACACATGTTTTTTATCGTGATGTAATTTTCTATTGGTGTGGATTAAGTCTCGCACAAGAGTTGATTCCATTAAGCAAATTCGTTTCGCCCATCAAGGATGGTGTTTATCTGAATGATGATATTTCCATACCACAATAAATGTAATGGCTTTTGGCTTAGCATCTTAGTGATACATAGATTTAAGCACATTAGGTAACATGGCTGATGCAGCTCCGGTAACAAATTTTAAAGTTTTGTTATGTTTTCATAACGTATCAATATCCTCTTAAATGAAATACTTGAGACCAGATTTATACTAAAAACGGGGCTCCTCATTGTTGAAAACATGAACAGTGATGATCTCCAACAATATGTGTGTATTATTTGTGCAACGTTTATACAAATTTCATAGTCTATGGTGTGAAGAACTTATCTTTAATTTTTTGAAAGCATGCAAAAAATGGTGCATCAAAGTTTGCTGAGAATTTTCATGTTTCCATTGCTGTATGCCATCTAAATTTCATGAGCTTGAAAGGTAATACATGCGCACTTAGCATGGAAGCGTTTGTGTGAGGTGTCAACTTTGATTTGCAAGTCTCCTAGTACCATTGCATGTTCACCAGAGAAAACCATTTTTGACAATGTATATAAGGGAAAATGATTATTTCAACGTGAAGGAGTGAATTATTGTGGATTAATGGTTAAGAATGCATGCGATCACAAAAACCTCATACCGATTTGTGCTACTAGGGAGTTATTGGATTGTAAAGCGTGGATTTTGCTTATGGTATTAGGGGCTCACTGAGGGGTTGAACATTAACTGTTATGACTATAACTTCTCACGTGTACATATTGAAAAGATCTTCCATTGTTGCATTGAATTGTAAAAGGTGATAGGTGTTGAGCACTTCATAATGTTTCGTGTTTTTTGTACAAGTCTTTGTTCATGTAAGCTTTTAAAGTGCTGCATCTAGTTATGTTTGGTGTCATGAGAACAAGGAACCATCTTAACAATTGGTAAGTGGAAAATGAGGAGTATATTTTTAATTTCCTAAACCAAGACGGTGAATGTTATCCCTCCTAGTTTATTATTAGATTGTTGTTAACGTTGTGGTACTCATATTCCATCACCAAATTGTTCGTTGATTACTTTTGCTCATCACGAGGTGAGTTTTCTCTTTTCTCTTGCAATGGAAATATTTGAATCATCTTTGGATGGTTTTCACCATGTTTTCATTGCAAGAAATTGTACTCAGATAGTGATATCATCCGTTTTCAAGCATTCATTCCTGTGTCACATAAGTTGTTCGAAAGTATGATGTGCATAGCATAACATACTTAAGAACTAGGGAGAGTTGAACTGTCTAAGTCTATTTCAACCACATGCCATGTTATCTAAAAAAATGAATTTCATGCAAAGAAACAAAATTAGGCGTGTGATTGGTTTTGAACACGTGATTGAAGCAATGAGTGTGAGGTCACTGTAGAAAACAAGAATAAGAAGTTATGGAGATTCCAATTGTGAAGGCATATTTTTATAAGCATTTAGTGATGGCAAGAAGTTTATGTTATAATGTTAAAAAATCAATATCTTTCATGAGGCGTTTTCCAATGTTTCTTCAATGTGTTAGAATGTGCAGGTTTCTTTACCAATTTAACTATGAGAGTGAAAGAACGTGGCCAAAACTCTACAAACCTTTTTGCACATGATTTTTTTCTACCACAATTCTCGCTTGATAATTTTTGTGAAAGGAATTTGCACTTGTAAGGTTAAGGGATTTCTAATTTCTTCAATGATAAGAATTAGGCTTTGGTGAATATGTTTTGACATTTCAAACCTTATGTGGGAAAAGAATGAGAAAAAAAGACACATGAAATATTTGTTATGAGAAATTGTGATGAAAAGTTTTAGATTTGAGTAATGTTTCACTTATAATTTTTTTTCTGTAATTAATGCACGTAACCCTATGAGTTTCAAGATAAATACTAAATTAGTTATCATACATATTCATGGATGAAGTCAAGATCTCTAAAAATCCCTCTTCAAGAATTGATTTGATGAAAAAATGTTTTAGGAGTTTATTAAGCGTTTTATAAGCACATCAAGAATGCTTTTAAGAACTTTTGAATTCTTGAACAATAAATTGACGCAATCTACTGGTTATGATTCTGAAAGAAAATGCATTTGTTCAAATGTGTCTTTGTAGCAAGATGTCCCATGATAGGAAACATGTTATTACATTCTTTTTGAGACCTTTTCCATTTCAAAACACATCATGGGTTTTAAAAGTTAAACAAAAACATAAGTGTGGCTACTATTCATGTTTTTTTGTGTGCAATTAAGTACTCATAGGATAATGTAACATGAACAATCAATTACTACTCTTTACTTCTTCACCTGATCAAACACTTTTTAGGACATAATTGAAGGTTAGATGATATCAGTTGATGTGATTTAGGTTATTTGAGCCTTATTCATGGGAGAAGTGATGTTCCATAATTCAAGTGTACAAGGTAAACCATACTTGGATTGTCACCTGCTAATGGTAAGTAGTTTCATGGTATGTTTTGTTTCTCACCCTCAATTTATTGTTCTTCCATTATCAGTGTGGTTGAATTCAAATTAATGTTCCCACCCATTCAAGCTTCTCACTAAAGAAGTATGGTCATTCTAAGTTCCAAAGTTGAATTGAACGACACCTTTCATACTAAAAGTGATGCAAGTAGTATTCTAAAATTTATTCATAAAAGTAAGGCCCGTTTCCAACCCTTACTACAAATGAGTGATTCTAACTCATTCAAGCATCACATATTATCGTTTTATAGACATTGTGAAGTGACATGGTTAGCCTTTGTCATCACAATCTGCATGTGATTTCATAGCCAAATTCAAAAGATTGTGTTCTTATATTGATTTAAAAATAATCATGAGAAATGATCATGGTCTTTAGGATTCTTGAGAGAATGAACATGGCCATCATGTTAGATCGTGGTTGTGTATGTGGGTAATCGTTGTTCATGTCTTCCTTGTTGCACATGGTTTTCATTCATGTTCTTGCAAATGTTCAACGTGTTCATAAGAATGTGAGAAGTTTCAAGTGTTCATAGAAATTTGTAATCATGAAATATATGTCTTCCATGAAACTTTCAAGGATGTATACATCCTTGTAAGTTATCTTAGAAATGTAGAGAAATACAATTGAATGAAGAGATTGTCTTTTTTTGAGTTTTCTTGTGTTTGATTGAGGAAGAAACCTTGTTCTTTGATAACTTTCACAAATAATTCTTGAGGAGATATTTGAAGGACTGTGGTTATTTTAAAACCAGGTCTGCATAAGATACACTTTTCATATGTGCATCATGAACTAACTGAACAAAAATGGTTCTTCTCAAAAGAATAATTATCCACTTACTATTTGAAACTCCTTTTTCTTAATTTTGTGCATTTTGAAACGTTTGTGAGAGGTCTTTAGTGTAGATAAGTTATCTTAAACGTTTTTTAAATGTCTTACAACCCAATGTTCTAATGAGATTTATGATTATGATAAAGATGGATTCTCTTAGAAATATGATCTAGAGAAATATTTTGAGCCTCATGGAGGCTTACATCAATCTTGATTGTTGCAACCATATGTAATACAAGCTATCATGGTTCCATTTTATCTATGGTTAAGACAAAACTCTGATTCTTATATGAAAGATATATGTACAAAATCTACATAAAAATCCGTAGTCATTTTAAAATATATTTGCACAAAGAATGAATAATTCAGAAAATATCTTTATACAAAATCAATAAATTGATGCAATGACATGAAAAGATGTGACAGAGCTTCTAAAACATCAAAATAATGTTTGAAGGTTTACATAATAAAAACATTTCTTGAATATCATATAGATGTGACCATTAAATTGAGTTGATTCACATTTGTAAGTGGAATAAAGAATCTTTAGTCATTATCCCATTTTTTTACCATTGTTTTGCATGGAAGAATGGTGTAACGTAGCAATGCCACGCTGACCGGTGGAAGGAGCCACGTGGCTTGAGCAGGGTCACCTGGGACTATGGGCGGTTAAACGGGATGGCTTGAGGGTCGGAGACCCTCAAGCACCGCGATTTTGGCCTAGTCGACCAAGGATTCCGTCGAATCTGTTACATTGGTATCAAAGCTCGAGGGCTTTAATCCCACGTCGGGATTACTGAAGATGCCGAGGCGGCTCTCACTCCTAGCGGGGGGGAGTGTAGCGTGGCAGTGCCACACCGACCGGTCAAAGGAGCCACGTGGCTCGAGCGGGGTCACCTGGGACTGTGGGCAGTTAGATTGGATGGCTTGAGGGTCGGAGATCCTCAAGCACCGCGGTTTTGGCCTAGTCGGCCAAGGATTTTGTCGAATCCGTTACAAAAGGCTTAGATAAGTTTTCATGTATCGTAGAAAACATTCAGTGCAAAAATATACAATAAATGTTTTTCTTGTATTCACTGGATCATAAATATTGCATCCACATCATTAATGATTTGGCTATGGAGATTTTGTGTCATATTCCTTTCTTTAGTTTCATTTTTAACTTTGGACTTTTTCAGGTTGGAGATGAGCTACAGTATGAAGAAATTTTGTTTAGATGTGTAATCTGTTCATAATATCATCATTGCATTTTCCATGAATTTATTTTATAGTAAAGTATGTTTTATCATGATTTTTAATCCATTTTATTGTATGTTTCACTCAATTTTCTTTTTTTCCTTTATCATTTTTTACGTCTTTATGAAATTTTATTTTTCTTAAAGGGTTACAAATAATTTTTTATCAAAAGATAGTCGACTACTTCGAGATCATGCTAAGGTTTTCAAATGATGTTTTCTTCAAACGAGATATCCTCTCTTTCAAGTGAGTTGTTCTGCCTAGAGTGTAGGTTTGTCTTTTGATTCTTTTGCGTGGGCTGTACTAGCTGAGCAGACTTGGGCTACTCTGTTTTTCATACTTAGGTTGATCAGAGATGAAAACCCTATTTTCATTTTCAGTATGCAATATGGAAATCGACCTTATGAGGGAAAAGATATCGCGGCCGCCACTGCAGCGCGCAGAGCTTCCCTTGCTGGAAAAGGTGAACTGCAGACTTAGGTCACGGGCCCTACGTGACGTCAGAGACTTTCACCATGCGTGACAGTTGAGCCTCTGATTCGAGACACGTGTGACGTCAGATGAGGCAAGCGTCTTAGTCCACCACCGCCTTTCGCTGGCATGGCCATGAGTGCGCAGCCGCAAAGGGGCCTCATGCCGCTGTCGCTGCCGCTGTTGTCGTCGCTCCTTCTGACGGTGTGTCTGTGTTCGTCCGGCAGCTCGCTTTCATGGAGAGCGCTGGCTCGGTCCCATCCGGACTCGTCGACTGAGATCATGATTCGGCCCTTTGTTGATGACTTGGAGGTGAGCAAGGGAAGATTGGAGGCGGGAGAGGGAAGATTGGAAGAGGGCAAGGGAGATTCCGCGGTGTTCAAGGGAAGCTTGGCATGGGAGACAGCGAATTCAGACATCGTAGGAGATGGCGAGTGGAAGGGAGGGGAGGATGGGCTGGAGAGTATGCCAGCTGGCAGGGGTGGAACGGGCGGCCAGGATTTGATAAGTGCAAACAAATTGGGAGCTTCCCAGGTTTTCCCAGTTTTTTCCTCTGCATCCTTCCCACTTGAGAGGGAGTGGCAGAGGTACCCTCAGCCTGATAGCGACAAAAATCCTGAGAGCTTAGTTTTTGAGGGGGATAGGGAAGGCTTCTTCTCACTTAGCAGCAGCGGGAAGTGGGGGAGAAGGATGGGTAGGAGATTGTTGGGAAAGAAGAAGAAGGTGCGGCGGCGGAGGAAGTCCCGAGTGAAAAACGAGGCTGAGAATGAGGAGAAGGCAAAGGGAGGAGCGCCGCAGGCTGAAGAGAGAGAAGGAGGTGCGGGAGATAGGAGTGAGAGACGGAAGAAGAAGGAGAAAGAGAGAGTTAAAGATAGGCGATCGAGCCGTGGTGAGGAGGTGGGAGGTGATGAGGTCAGGGGGAGTGGGGTTGAGGGAGGAGATGGGGCCGGGGAGAGAGAGGCAAGTGAGGGAAGAAGAGGGGTTGAGCAGAGAAAAGTGGTGGAGGACAGAG
>SZWC01020227.1:13261-48355 GCA_023375785.1 Penium margaritaceum
TTGATGCAGCGTGCGGGCTTCCACGCTCGTTCCTTAGGTCAGCTGCCCCCTCAGTCTGCTGCTCTAGAGTCTAAGTCTGGAAGCTCTGGGTTTTGTTACTCAGAAACGCGCGCGCCAGAGTTGGCGCCAGAAAGCAGCTGAAAACTGACAATGACTGATTAGGAATGAAGAATGAACAACAATGGGAGACCCCTCCAAGTTCTAGGCCCCCCCCCCAGCTCTGTAGAGCTTGTTACTCAGTTCAACAGCCAATCAGAAAATATCTCAGTTCAGGCTGGCAGGTTTTCTCAGTGAGGCCTGCCAGGCAGCCGACAGCCCAAAACCCGGGCGTCGTCCGTTTTGCCTGAAAACTGGACCATACCATAATACCGCCGCTGCAAACGCAGCCGTGCGGTCAGAATCTGCTCGAAAAATAGTAGGGAGGAGTTATGGCAGCCTAAACCCAGATAGTGCCCACAACGGTTTATGCTGCCAAACAGGGCCATGCAACCTGCAACAAGGACCCTAGGCAGTGCATGACGATGCAGACGCAATGGGACGCGCTGGATGCATGCAAGCAGCAAATGCGGTGTCAATGACCGCCGACAGCACGATCGCCGAGGAGGCCTGCCGATGGAGCTGAGCACGTCGCCTGAGAGAGGAGGCTCCAGCGAACTGCGTGAAGACCTCAGCGTGCATCGGCTCCACCGGACGACACTCCATCGGCGTCGAGTCTCGCCGTCAGTCATCTGCACGCCGATGTACACAAGCCGGGAGGACACAACAGAGCACAATGAGAGATACGAAAAAACCAACATTCCCGAAAGAATGTACGTCGGCTTCCAGATATTGTCGATGAATTGTGCCAACTGTCGTTCCATACATAATTGGTGTGCTTCGGTGCCATGTGCGAATGCTTGTGAAAATGACACCTATGCACATTTCACTAAGCTGACACCACGACGACGTCTTGGACCATGACGAACGGGCAACAGCATGCCTAAAAGTAGGTAAAAATGCACGGCCATCGATGAAGAACATTGTGACACTAGACGTTGTGCAGACTTCACAAGACCCTTACAAGAACCAAGACTGCGTTGATCCTCCGCAGGTTCACTTGCCCGACGGTGACCCTGGTTAGGGCATACACTGGGATCGGGTTCGCTCCCCATTGTACCCCAACGCCACGCGCCATCGACCCTGTCTCACGTTCTAGTCACAAACACGGTGCAGGAGTGCGGCTTTGAGAACGAACATCGTGCAAGAGGCAGGTGGTTGTCGTCACATCTGGCCATCGATTGCGGTTGTTGCGCCACTCTTGCAATTCCCGATAGAATGTACGTCGGCTTGCAGATGTTGTCGATGAATTGTGCCAACTGTCGTTCCATACGGAATTGGTGTGCTTTAGTGCCATGTGCGAATGCTTGTGAAAACGACACCTATGCACATTTCACTAAGCTGACACCACAACGACGTCTTGGACCACGACGAACGGGCGACAGCATGCCTAAAAGTAGGTAAAAATGCACGGCCATCGATGAAGAACATTGTGACACTAGACGTTGTGCAGACTTCACAAGACCCTCACAAGAACCAAGACTGCGTTGATCCTCCGCAAGTTCACTTGCCCGACCGTGACCCTGTTTAGGGCATACACTGGGATCGGGTTCGCTCCCCATTGTACCCCAACGCCACGCGCTATCGACCCTGTCTCACGTTCTAGTCACAAACACGGTGCAGGAGTGCGGCTTTGAGAACGAACCTTGCGCAAGAGGCAGGTGGTCGTCAATTTTGTCCATCGATTGCGGTTGTTGCGCCACTCTCGCTTTTCACGATAGAATGTACGTCCGGCTTGAACAGCAAAGTAACGAATTTTGCGAAAAATTGGTAACGTTGTTGTCACGTGTCTATCAATGGCGGTCGTTGTATGACGTTCACTTTGTCGATATGAATGCATGACCGTATTGTTAAGAGTTAACCATGAATGCTTCTGCTGTTCACACCATCAAAGCTTGACATTCATCTTCATTTGTCAGTGGTATGATCGTCATGTACACAAGTCACATGGGCCAACCATCCAAGTCAAAAACACGCTCGAGAAGAAGCATGACTTTATTTTACTCAAGTCTGTAGTCTGTTTGAAGCTGTCAAACAATCTTTGATTGTTGATCTGCATTCAATGATTATTCANTGAGATGGCTTCAATTGTAGCTTTGAAATAACCTTAAAAGGCTTGAATCGTAACTTTGAAATAGCCTGAAAAGGCTTGAACTGTAACTTCGAAGTAGTCTGAAAATGCTTGAATTGTTGTGCATGTTGTTGACATAATGAAACAGAACAAAACATCAACGAATGAAAACAAAACGGCAACGAATGAAAACGAAACGACACAAAACAGAATGGTACAGAATGACATCTACATGAACACTTGCACCAACACCAACACCAACCAACTTCACTTCCACCTCCACCTCCTCCACCTCCATCTCCACCTTTTCCTCCACCTCCACGTCCACCACCACCTCCACCTCCACCATCACCTCCTCCTCCACTTGTCATGAGCCATGATCAAACACATCACAGCACAAATAATCATATCGCATCACATATCTATGTCTACGTCTGCCTCATCATCTTCCACCTCCAACACCCTCCACCTCCACCACCCTCCACCTCCACCACCCTCCACCTCCACAGTCCTCCACCTTCACCATCCTCAATCTCTACCTCCACCTCCACTTCCACCTCCACCTCCTTCTATCTCCACTTGTCATGTGCTGAGACGTCATTCACATCACTGCACACATCATTATATCGGATCACAAATCTATGTCTACGTCTGCCTCATCACCTTCCACCTCCAACACCCTCCATCTTCACCATCCTCCACATTCCATCACGTAACATGTCACAGATGAGAGGGAGAGAGAGAGAGAGAGAGAGGGAGAGAGAGAGAGAGAGAGAGAGAGAGAGAACTTACCTTCAAAATTGACTTGTAATTTGACTTGAAAGTTGACCGGCCTTCAAATTTTTGTGAAGTGGTTGTCAAGAGTCTTCCGTTAATAATCTTCAATAGTGTCAAATCAAAAGTCTTCGATAAAGCGGCCTCCAATAGTCTTCAATGGTCTTCAGTCAATCAATCAAAAGTCTTTGATTGATTTATTAATCAATTGATTGGATGATTGATTGATTGGTTGATTTTTTATAAATAGATTGATTCTTTGATTGGTTGGTTGATGAATTGAATGATTGATGTATTGGCTAATTGTTTAGTCGATTAAATGAATGACTCTTTGGTTGGTTAATTGATTATTTGATTGACTGATTGGTTGAACAAAGATTCATTGGTTGATAAATCAGTTGGTTGATTGATTGACTGATTGATTGATTGATTGATTGATTTATTGATTGATTGATTGATTAATTGATTGATTGATTGAATGGTTCGTTGGTTGTTGGTTGACTGATTGATTGATTAGTTGATTGTTTCATTATTTCATTTATTGACTCCTTGGTTGGTTGGTTGGTTGGTTGGTTGGTTGGTTGGTTGATTGACTGGTTAGTTGTTTGTTGTTTGTTTGATTGATTGAATGATTGAATGATTGTCTGACAGATGATTGATTGATTGATTTATTCATTGATTGATTGCTTGAATGATTGATTGATTGATTGATTGATTGATTGATTGATTGATTGATTGATTGATTGATTGATTGATTGATTGGTTGATTTGTTGGTTGATTGATTGATTGATTGATTGATTGATTGATTGCTTGAATGATTGATTGATTGATTGATTGATTGATTGATTGATTGATTGATTGATTGATTGATTGATTGATTGATTGGTTGATTTGTTGGTTGATTGATTGATTGATTGATTGATTGATTGATTGATTGGTTCATTGATTGGATGTGTGGTTGGTTGGTTTTCTTATTGAATGACTGGTTGTTTGGTTGACAACTTGATACATTGATTAATAGGTTCACTGATTGGTTTTTTGAGTGATTCATTGATTGAATCATTGAATGATTGATTGATTGCTTGTTTGTTTGTTTGATTGATTGATTGATTGATTGATTTTTTGGTTGGTTGGTTGAATGACTGATTGATTGAGCATTTGTTTGATTGGTTGATCATTCAATTGATTGATTTGTTAATTGTTTGGTTGATCGATGAATTGGTTGCTGGTTGACTGATTGATTGATGATTTCTCTGTTTGATTGGTTGATTGACTTATTAATATAATGATTGACTGATTGGTGGATCAATTGGTTGGTTGGTTGGTTGGTAGATTGGTTTATTGATTGATTGATTGACTGGTTGGTTGGTTGGTTGGTTGGTTGGTTGGTTGGTTGGTTGGTTGGTTGGTTGGTTGGTTGGTTGATTGATTGATTGATTGATTGGCTGGTTGGTTGGTTGGTTCGTTGGTTTGCTGGTTGGTTGGTTGGTTGGTTGATTGATTGTCTAATTGATTGACTGATTAATTGGTTGGTTGGTTGGTTGGTTGGTTGGTTGTTTGATTGATTGACAGATTGATACACTGATTGATTGATGGATGGATGGATGGATTGATTGATTGATTCATTGATTGATTCTTTAGTTGGTTGGTTGGTTGGTGGAATGATTGGTCAGTTGTTTGTTTGCTTGTTTGTTTGATTGATTGATTGATTTGTTAATTAATTGATTGGTTGATTTTTTATAAATAGATTGATTCTTTGATTGGTTGGTTAATGAATTGAATGATTGATGTATTGGTTGATTGTTTAGTTGATTAAATGAATGACTCTTTGGTTGGTTAATTGATTATTTGATTGCTTGGTTGATTGATCGACTGATTGATTGAATGATTGATTGAATGATTGATTGATCGATTGAAAATTTGATTGGTTGGTTGATTGATTCATTGGACGATTGATTGATTGACTGACAACTTGATACATTGATTGATTGGTTGATTGGTTGACTGATTGATTGATTGATTCATTGATTGGTTGATTGGTTGGTTGGTTGTTTGCTTGATTAATTGATTGACTGATTGATCGCTTGGCTGGTTGAGTGATTTGTTGGTTGGTTAGCTGGTTGGTTGGTTGGTTGGTTGGTTGGAATGTTTATTAATTAAATGATTGAATGGATGATAAATTGATACATCGATTGGTTGGTTGGTCGGTTGGGTAGTTCATTGATTGACTGATTGGTGGACACATTGGTAAATTGGTTGGTTGGTTAAATATTTGTTGGTTGGTCAATTGATTGGTTCACTCATTGCCTGATTGAATGATTGGTTGGTTGATTGATTGGATGATTGATTGATTGACTGAAAAATTGATACATTGATTGATTGGTTGATTGGTTGACTGATTGGTTGATTGGTTGGTTGGTTGGTTGGTTGGTTGGTTGATTGATTGATTGATTGGCTGATTGATTGCTTGATTCATTTATTGATTGGTTGGATGGGTGGTTGGTTGGTTGGTTGATTGACTGATCACTGAAAAAAATAATTGATTTAAAGATTGAATGATTGATTGATTGATTGAATTGATGATTGATTGATGGTTGGTTGATTGATTGATTCATTACTTGATTGATTGATTGATGGTTGGTTGGTTGGTTGGCTGGTTGATTGATTGTATGATTAATCAAATGATTAACTGATCAATTGTTCGATGTGTTCATTGATTGATTGATCGATTAATTGATTGATTGATTGATTGATGGTTGGTTGGTTGGTTGGCTGGTTGATTGATTGTATGATTAATCAAATGATTAACTGATCAATTGTTCGATGTGTTCATTGATTGATTGATCGATTAATTGATTGATTGATTGATTGATTGATTCATTGATTGAGCGAGTGATGAATTGATTGGTTTTTTGGTTGGTTGGTTTGTAGATTGATCAACCAATTGACCGATTTATTGAATGATTGGTTCATTTATTAATTCATTGATTGAGTGATTGATTGTTGGTTGATTGATTGATTGACAAATGGATACACTGATTGGTCGATTGAAAGATTGTTTGATTGACTCAATGATTGATTCCTTGGTTGGTTGGTTGGCTGGTTGGTTGATTGATTGGTTCATTGAATGATTAAATGACTGATTGATTGATTGGTTGGTTGATTGGTTGATTGAATGACTGATTGATTGATTGGTTGATTTAATGTTTGACTGGTTGGTTGATTAATTGGATGACTGATTGTTTGATTGACCATTTGATACATTCGTTGATTGGCTGATTGATTGCTTGATTCGTTAATTAATTTGTTGGTAGGTTGATTGTCTGGTTGATTGATTGATGATTTGTTTTAAAAGATTGATTGATTTCAAGATTGATGGATTGATTGATTGATTGATTGACTGGTTGATTAATTGCTTGATTCAATAATCGATTGATTGACTGATTGTTTGGTTGGTTGGTTTGTTGGTTGGTTGATCTATTCATTGACTAATTGATTGATTTATTGGTTGGATGGTTGAGTGATTTGTTGATTGATTAATCAGATGTTGGACAGATGGATCCATTGGTTGATTTATTGGTCAATTGACTCATTGATTGATTGATTGGTTGGTTGGTTGATTCATTTTGTGCTTGATTGATTGGTTAATTTATTGATTGATTGGTTGGATTGTTGACTGATAAGCTGATTGACTGATCGATTCGTTGATTCGTTGATTCATGGATTGATTGATATATCGATGACTGATTGACTGATTGATTGGGTATTGATTGCTTGATTGATTAGTTGATGGATCAATGGATTGGTTGGTTGGTTGACTGGTAAATTGTTTGATTGACTTATTGATTGATTGATTGATTTTTTGATTTATTGATTGATTGGTTTAATTGTATATCGATTGATTGGTTGATTGATTGATATATTAATTGATTGACTGATTGGTTGATCCATCGGTTGATTGATTGGTTGATTGACTCATTCATTGATTGATTGCGTGGTTGGTTGATTTATTGTTTGATCGAATGATTGATTAATTAATTTATTTATTGATTGGTTGGTTGGTTGATTGATTGATTGATTGATTCATTGATTGATTGATTCATTGGTTTGTTGGTTTGTTGGTTGGTTGGTTGATTAGTTGGTTGGGTGGTGTGTTGATTAATTGATTGATTCACTGATTGACTGATTGATTGATTGATGGGTGGGTTCATTGATTGTTTGTTTGATTGATTTCCTAAAGGATTGATGTATACATTAATTGATTGTTTGATTGGTTGGTTGGTTGCTAATTGATTGATCAAATGACTGATTGGTTGGTTGATTGATTGCCTGCTTGCGTGAATGATTGATTGATTAATTGATTGATTCATTTATTGGTTGGTTGGTTGGTTGGTTGGTTGGTTGGTTGGTTGGTTGATTGATTGCTCAATTGATTGATTGGCTCATTGACTGATTGATTGATTGATGGGTGGGTTCATTGATTTTTTGTTTGATTGATTTCCTAAAGGATTGATGTATAAATTAACTGATTGTTTGATTGGTTTGTTGGTTGCTAATTGATTGATCAAATGACTGATTGGTTGGTTGATTGATTGCCTGCTTGCGTGAATGATTGATTGATTAATTGATTGATTCATTTATTGGTTGGTTGGTTGGTTGGTTGGTTGGTTGGTTGGTTGATTGATTGCTCAATTGATTGATTCCTTTGTTGATTGGTATGGCTTGGTTGGTTAAGAAATTGGTTGATTTGTTGCTTTCTTGGTTGATGATTTGGTTGATTGATTGATTGGTTGGTTGGTTGGTTGGTTGGATGGTTGGTTGATTGATTGATCAATTATTTTAAACCATTCAATGATTGACTTCTTCTTTGATTAGTTAACTGATTGCTTGTTTGATTGAATTATTGATCAGTTGATCGACTCATTTATTAAAACATCGAGTAAGTGATTGATCATTTGATTGATTGATTGGAAATATTGATTGATTGGTTGTTTGTTTGGTCGGTTAATTGATGATTCAATGATTAATTGAATGATTGAAAGATTCATTGAAAAACTAATTGATCCTTTGATTGATTGATGAATTGACGTATTCAGTTACTGAATTATTGATTTAGTAGTTGACTAGTCAATTGATTTATTCATTTATTACTTATTTGATTAATTGATTTCTCCATTAATGGCTTGGTTGGTTGGTTCACTGAATGATTGATTGATTGATGTAACAATTGATTGAATGAGTGGCTTTTTATTGGTGCGATGATAGATAGATTGATACATTGGTTTATTATAACAATGAATGAATAAATGAACGAGTGAATGAGAAGAAGAAATTAATAAATTAAGTAATGAACAAAAAAATGACGTTCCCAAAAATTTTCAATGTCAATTTCTATGTCTATGTCTATGTTTATGTTAATGTCTACGTTGATGTCCATGTTTTCGCATATGACTATGTTAATATACATGTATACGTATGACCATGTCAACGTCTATGCCTATGCCAAAATCTATATCGACTGTCATGTCTATGTTTATATGAAAGAAAGAAATAAAGAATGAACGAACAAGTGGATCAATGTATGAATGAGTGATTGAATGAATGGATGATTGAATGTCTGAATCAAGGAATTAATGTATAAATAATTGGATGAAAAAAAGGAAGGAATGAAAAAATCAAAGACAATGATGGTGTTGATGAAAACGACGTATAAGATGATAAGGATGAAACGTACGACGATGTCGATAATGACGATGAGGACGACTACGATGATGATGGTGTTGGAAAAAAACAATGACGATAATGGTGGGAATGAATAAGGACATGAGGAAGTAAATTATGACTTATTGATATTTATTGAGAGAAGTTTGTTAACCCTTTACACATGATTGTCAAATAAATGAAAAAACACGTCATAAACAGACTCATATCAGTTGGGAATGGTCCACATGAAACGTTTTCTACAAAAATATGTATCATTGAATAAAATTCCATTTTATGATCTCTACGATACAATTTCCTCTTTAAAGGCCACCTTTTTCATCGGGGACAAATTGGATGCCAACTTGGTCAGGTTTTGTCCCCCACCCCCTCAACCCTTCTCCCTCCCCCGTCTTGTGTGGTTCGTGTCCTACAAAATTCCGCGTATGTTGAATGTTCAGAACTTCGAACGAGCGAACTTCGAACTGCGATTCTTCGGTGGGCAGGGTGTCAGCGACACTTGGCACGTCAAGGTTGGCCGAAGAATGGATAGGCCTTCACTATCGAACATGTGGATTGACTCGTTCAAAAGGCAAGCATGACCCAAAATTACAAGTCTCCGACATTGCTTGGCACAATTATTATGAAACGATCGCACCTCACACGAACACCTCAACACGAATCGTGTATCAACTACACCCGTCTCGTCTGCATGTGGCAGTCTCTTGGTCTTTAAAGAGACTGCAACATGCAGGCGAGACCGGTGCAAGGTGCGGAATTCATTTTGTCCTGTCGAACTTCCTCTCAGGGCTCGTTCGCTCGCAAGTTCTTTTAGTGCTTTGCTCAAGGTGTCGATCGCGTCTCTCGTCGACCAGTGCTGATTAACATTGTCGATTATTCAAGTCAATATGATTGAGCCAAGCTATTCACTGAAGCTGATCGTACATCGATTGCCGATACATCGGTGACCGATGTCGAACTGTAGATCGACGACCGATTGACAGTCGATCTACATCGATTGTCGATGTCATCGCCTATCGATGTACGTCCGACGTAGATCGACTGCCGATGTCGACGACGACATCGACAATCGATGTACATCGGACGTACATCGGTGAATCGTTTATCGATCCATCGTTTTTATCGGCGATCGGTGTACGATCCTGTCCCGGATCGTTTGTCGCTCTTCGCTCGTCGACCCCGTTTCCAGGGGTATCCGATCGGCGACCGATGTCGGGTTACGGAAATTTTCGTGTATTTAATCATAAATCTGATTCGCACGTGTCATGACCAGAGCCAGAGGTGCTGACGTCATACGATTCCGGTTCGATTTGTCCTATCGACGGGTGTAATGATTGCAATGATTTGCAACAGAGATTTTTGTAATGATGGAATCGCGATGACTGCGCTTCGAGTGTCATTTTTTTCAATAAGGTTAACGTTTATCAGGTTCCCCACAGACTCACTCTCGGAAAGAACGAGTACGACCGCGCGACGTCGATGACGCAGGGAACGCACCGCCGAAAAGGAACCGTACTGATCCATTTTTATTAATCTCCGTTTTTGTTTCCTTGGTTTCCTTCGGTTCCTTTTTACGGAGATTAGTAAAAATGGATAAAGAATAACTTCATATAGATGGACAGGTGATTAATAAAAATGAAAGCAAAAATAATGAAAAAAATGATGATTTCTCAAATAAATATTTAATCTCCTTTCTGTGAAATAAAATTACAACACAAACAAATATGATGTGTGATTGAATCTTGCATCAAATTCTTTTACCTACTATCAAAAGGAACCTTAATAATTATGCAAATCAACAGTTATATCAATAAAATAACATTTCCTTAGATGGAATATAGAAAATTTCTTAAAATATGTTGTTTTTTTTGAAATTAAGATCAGGTCAAATTGTGGATTGTTTAAACAATTCATAGGCATAAAAAAAATTTAACCTTTTTTTGAATGATTTTATATTGTGACAGATATTAAAACAAAACTCGTATGATTATGAGACACTGTTAGTTTTTGTGTTCTTCCTAGAATTTACATCATTTTTATCTTCATGAAAGGTTTTCTTGATGATGCGATTTGTAGCTTGGGTTGTACAATTGAGGATTGCTTACCTCTCGTTTGGGTTGAGGTGGTTTTATGGAATATTTTACAAGGACATGCAATCTTGATTTTCCCCTCATTATTGTGGTACATAAAGCTTGCCTATCTTATGAGATAATCTTTGTTGTTTTAACAAAAAATCTATTGAAAATGCAAATATGATCTTTCCTCTATAAATTTTACTAGTGAGAACCTCAACACGATGAAGCATAATATTGCACCATTTTCATAAAACAAATACTTTGACACGCATTCTTTTATGAATTTCTTGCAGAGTTGTAACATATACGTCCTTTTCACTAAAAAAGAGATGATTTTCTTAAACGTCTACAACCCTCATCTTGTTTTCTACATCTATTACGTGGCACTATTGCAATCTAGCTCATCAATGGCAAACACCAATGGTCCTCACAGGTTGACATGGAGGCCAAGTAAGACTCATACAATGCTTAATGTCAACTTCAAAGTTTGCCAAGGAAAATATGGGATAAAGTCATTTGCCACGTTAGAGACTCTTCACGCCCAACTCATGCTGACATCAAGTTGCCGAGTTGGAAACTTTCGTCTTGTTATAACCTTCATGGTTGTTTTCCAATCCAATAATCCACTTTGATGGTGAATTCATTGTTCACATGATGACAATGAAACCTAACAATGCTCAAACAAAACATGTTGAAAATCAACGTGGTTGAAAAGAAACGCGCCCTCTTAACTCACCCAAATCAACCTGAATCCTCTAGCTAAAATGTGCCATCCTCCATGACTAATTGACAAGATTGCTTTCCATCCATGAAATTTGGCCCACAGAACATCATTAAAACAATTTCTCACAATCTCTTGCTTAGCACTTGGAAGTTGCTGATTTTATTGCGGTTTAGGCTCCTTCAAAACTCAATGTTCATTATTTCTAGGAATTAACCATTTGAGAAGTATAGTGATTAGTCTCCTAAACATGCTTTCAAGTACCAAAAACACCTTTAGTTGAAACGAAACTGTTATCTTGGAACAATACGGTGATTAAACAGTAGACGGTAGATTTCTTAAAGGAGGCTTTAGTGTTACGGAAAAGCGCCTTAAAGTAGTCAGTAGTGGTGTTTTTAAACAATGTTCCGTGGGAGATACGTGTCATCAAAACAACATAGTTGGCTTACATATGATGCATCATGCGATGACAAAAACCACTATTGTTGATTCATGATCTCTCTTCTACACAAGATAATATGCTTTTCCCCATTTTCAAATGCATGCAAGGAGTTTAGGCGTAGTGTTTCCATATTACAAAACACATTATAATGTAACCATATTTAGACACGCGTTAAGTAATAGTGAAAGTTGCCTGAAACACTTGATTAGTGTCAAACATTCACATTTAAACACCTATAATCATTGGTAAATACTGGCACGCATGTCAAATTCACATCGCCACATTGCAACAAATTGAAGGGTTTATATTGATCTAAAGATATCACAATCACTCCTTATAAATGAACATAGCACATTGTGCCACATGTGAAATGCAAACAAAATTGCAACATGAATTGTTGATGGATTGATGATTGTTGGATTCCTTATCGGTTTTATGAATTGTTGAACTATGTCATTGACTTGGTGACATGTGATTGGTGTACTTTTTCGGGCCTAGAACTATGTGTGTAAAAGAGGTAAGCAATGGCAATGTTTTCAAAGCCTTTGATTGTCCATGCCTACTATAGAGCGGAAAGCCTAATCAACATTGAAAATTAGTGTTTGCCCAACCAACGTACTCACCTTTCTTGCACCTCAAGAATTTGGCATCTGATCAACAATTTGCATGAAAACATGGAACCACGAGGGAATCAACAAATAAAAACAAAGTTCCTCAATTGTGGATTAGGCTCATCATTCTCATGATAGTAAGATTTCCTATGAAAAAAACTAATAAGGATACCATACGTAAAATCATACTACTAAAAGAAGGAAACTCTCAACGTAGAACACCAAGAATCTAATATCGTAGTATTGATTACCTTTTTTCATATTTTTTTAGTTCTTTTGATCCAGGACACATAAAACCCTCATATCCTGGCATTGTGACAATTCATATCTGACACTTTAAGTTCTTTAGCAACACCAATGTTATTTATGAAAATTCACAACGTTAAAGGTGTATTATGTTTCATTACAAGCTAAAAACTAAAAATCCAATGGTACGTCTTTGGTTTTTTAGGGTCCATGGGAAAACATCATGTTAATTATGTTTAAATATAGTGAAACCAACATTAAAACTATATTTGAATTTTGAAGCATTAGTGTTTAATGTATTTTCATAATGTAAGAAAAACCTTCCAACTGTACCACAATGTGATTCAGTGGAAAAAAGGATACCACTTAGGCTACGTACGGACACCATACTTCAAACATGTTGTTTTTGGAGGTCCTACATGTCGGTTTTTGACAACTTTCACATAATTACATCTAGAGCCCATTCGGGGGGTTTTCCTTGTCGCGTCACTCTGAGAGAAATCATCATCATGTTGTTGTGAAGGGCGAACAATGCTTTAATTCTCCAAAGGCCCAAACCGGTTTCAACTTACCTTCCTTGTTTTTTGGTCGCAAACAAAGGGGTTGTACCCTTAACTGGCGTGTTTGCACAAGGTCTCTATCAGCAAAACTTGAAGTGTGTTACAATCAGAACTGAATCCTATGCTGGACATGCGAGCTTAAAAACGTAGTATGCAAGGCATGATGTTTTTGCTTTGAAACAGTCTTAGTTTTCCTCTCACACACGTCTCTCCCTTGCTGACCCTCTCCCCTAGTGTTACTACGATTGAGCAACGAGGAGGGGAGCACGAGGGTGATTGCTTGAGGCAGTTAATCTCGTTCACTCAAGCCTTCAAACCTCCTAGCCGTCGATCAAGCAATTAGCTTAGTCAACTGATCACAGGTGACTTGGAGATCACTTCAACAACCACAAGCCATCCAACAGGCTTTTAAGAAGCTAGATTGTGGCCTAAGCAAGGTTGATAAACAACCAACCTTTCCGGTGGCAAATGATGGTGTCGTCCAATCTTCGCATATGCAAAGGGAGAGTGAAAATAGCCGTCCCAATACATTCCTTCCCACTTATCATGAACCGTCTTTATTCATGATCAGAAAGGGGAAGTGCCTCATTCTTACTCATTAACATTGTGAAAAAACATATGATTTCAATCACGAGTAAACGATTTTATTTCTGAAATTTGTTTTTTCTAAATGAGTTTTTTTCAAGGTTTTTAAGTGCCATTAACATGCTTTTCTCACATTCATTTAATGGATACCCCCTTTTCCTACTACCAGCACCAAATTTATTAATAGAATTATCAAGGAGTGTATTTTTGACATCCTAAAATCTTTATACATATGTATTTTTCTATCTTGCTCCCTGCCCCCCAGAAAAATTGATTGTAATTTTTGAGTCCATTAAAGTTTGTATCCTAAGTTTGCTTTCAACTATATTAGTACACATGTGTACTCATTTGAACCACTTTCATATACACCTTCAAGTACTTATCCCCAATAAAATTCGTATTCTTAGGTAAGGGACAGCCTCTTTGTGGCCCATTCTTTAAAAATTAGAAATGTGTATCCGTAGTTTTAATAGATTGACTTTCAAAAGAGTACGTATTTATTTCCACCATATTGAAGTTAAATTCAATGTGGTGCGACAATCACTATATGTCAACGGTTAAAAAATGAAAAACATTGTAAGTACTTGGTCATACGATACAATTTCTTACACACCTTGTGAGATGAGAAATAGAACCCTCACCGGAATTCCCTTTCACATACCTTATCTTGCCAAGACCTAGTGAGTGTATTTGGGAATAACATTGGACAATGTAACTTGAATACAATAAAAAGGATACGCAAGTGTATTTGTACACTTATGCACTAAGTCAACCCCCCTCTAGATAGACCATCCAATTCACTCCCCTCATGCACTTTGACTTCATCAAGGGGGATTTTTCACATTACCCTAAAACTTGACAAGTGCCTTTTGTGTGTACATTAATAACCAAAGAGGATACACAGCAAAACTAATTCTCAAGTGTACTTTATTAAATAAAAGAAGCAAGAACTTGTACTTGCTGTCATTTGCTTTGGGAAATCTGAAAACAACACCCCAACTAAATGTCTCCCCAAATAGGGAAAGTTTATTTGGAGAATGAATCAGAAAGTGTATCTTGCAAACATAAGAAACCATACACAAGTGTATTTCAAAACTTGTGCACTATGTAGACCGGCCTCAAGATAAAAACCCGATACACAGCCTTCATACACTTTCACTTTGCATGATAGGGGGACGACAACCTCGCCTTAAAAGTAGAAATTGTATCCAATGATAGTATCAATGAATGAAGTCAAGCGTAAGAAATCACATATGAATTTCTTCCATTAGAGACAAAAATTCTATTTGAGTTGTCGATCTTTATTATCCAATAAACCAAATGTGCTAGTGCATTTGGAAACCATAAGGAAGGTTTGGTTATTCATCGTTTGAAAGGGCACAAAGTATTCATACAATTGGGTACAAGGTTGGATCTCCTCCATATGCAATACATGATACATAACCCACATTCTGTCCATTAGGTGAAGGTGGGGTTCATGTTTGACTATTCATAATTAATGCTCAAAGTTTAGGTCACCCATTTACACACATAAAACCCGTATTAGGTGTTGCCTAAATCACGTAAATGTTTTGTTGTGCTTGTTTTTTGAAGACAGCATAAAACTGCACAAAGCACAAAAGTGGGTTCAATAAATAAAAAAACATATGCGTGCATTACCTTAAAGAAACGTTTGGGGTATCCTCTTCTATAGACATTTGAGTAGACTTCTTGTATTCATGAAACTTGACTGTATTTTGTGCACAACTAAACCAAGAAACTAAAGGAAACATTATCAATTGTTAGTTTTCTCTATGAATGATCCTCACCATATGTTCCCATCTTATAGTCTCATGATAAAGTGCTTGTTTTTGGGGTCACTTGGCATAAATGTGTATGCTAACATGCTCTTATAGAGTCCTAGAAATTGGATGCAGTTGGAGGAGTCTAGGAAGTGTTCTCTTACTAGCCTTATTATGAAAACAAGATGTAGGTCATGCAATACCCATGGTCATTGTCACTTCAACCTTGCCACTAATAGGTGTTCGAGTTTGCCTGCATGTCTCTTAAGATCGTACATGGCCTGACATGGACATTTTGTGGAGTTCGGAGACAATGATTGATCCATCAAAGGACTTGGTCCTCATGCCAAAACATTCATTCAATCCCCACCAACTTTTACTTCTTATGGTTCGTAGAGTATTGCAACCATGAATCTACATAATTTAGTATGTAAATTGTATTCAGAAAACAAATGTTCCAGATAATCTGTGTTCGTGGTTATCAAAGAAGATGAAGGGGTTGAGTCTTGGCATTGAAAGTATAACGATGGCCATAAAACACTCACCATCATCCGTAGTTGCTTATTTTTTACAGGTTTGCCCCTTAGTACATTGGCTAAGTTGATGCATCCTTATTGACATTCACATAACAACAAACATTAGATAGATAACTGTTTCCAAATAACCTATAGTCTTCGTAAATTAGTATTGAATTCCCCTTTTTGGTATACTACAATGGATTAGGCGTTGTTTGCCACTTATGGAGGTTTGACTCCAGGATCCGTTGAAGTGCACATAAGCTATGATTTTTCTCTTGTGCGATGTGACCTTTGATTAAATCATTTGGATGAGAGATTAACTTGGCCATTCTATTGATTTGACCAAGTGAGAAGTCGTAAGTTTTATATAGGCGCCATGCTTATCTTGATTATGTTGGAAGATTCCAAGAAATAGTTTGTTTACCTTCTTGGAAGGTACATGGCTAGTTTTTCCCCTTTACTCTCGGATGCTTATGTTTCAAGGCCACATCACAAGTCTCATGGTCAAGTGGTTGAGTCACGCCCTTTCAAAGGAATGTTGTTGTGATTACTGGAAAGGTAGCTATAAAAGGAATCATCTTACATTCTCATCGATAAACCCTTGCTTCATGCTCTTTTTAATGTCAAAGACTTAATCTCTTCTTGATATGTAATGCTAAGGCATTAGTCATCTTGAAGGTGAAGTGTATGCCCGATTGAATGTGGGGTGTATGACACATGTCAACAAAGGAAGAAGGTGTAAAACCTTTGTGGGATTTTTCATTTTGTGACTTCTCTTCTAGAGGGGTTAGGCTCACTAGTTAGTGAAGGGTTATGTGTCCAGTCCTTTTATGAGAGATGTTTTACGCACGCAACGTCTAAGTCACAAGCAGTGAAAGCGCCTTTGCTCTCACCTAACTTTTATGTTTGCACGTCATTATCAGTAGGAGGTAAATACAACACATCTATACATTTCTACCTTGGCAGTTGAAATCGACTTTCATAATCCTACATCAACTTGCACTCTCACCAAATGTCTCTAGTCGCCTCAAATTTAGGTACATTTCTTTTAACTGTAGGTGAAACAATAGCAGTAGTCATACGATTAAGGTTCGTATGGACAAGGGGACCACATAATCATTCTCCCATTTTGATTTTTTATGGAGAGGGGTTTGCGATCTAGGGTTGGCAGTTTGAGATCATCATTGACGCCAAGGATCTGCTTTGAAATGTCGAGGGAACTATCCTTTGACCAAAAGGCGAGGGTGCTTACCTTATGGGATGGGTCAAGCTAAAGGAGAAGGCTATGGTCATTCTTGTTTTTTTCCACAAAACCCTGAGGCCTTTCAAACATCAGCGGTCTCAAAGTGGAAGCCATGGCAATAGGTGATTCATTCTTCATTCTTCCTCACATTTGACAAGGTGATTCATTCTTCCTCACATTTCAACTGTCTCTCCATTCTACAAAATCTCATCAGCATGAGGTTTGGTGAAGGGAAGGATGTCTCCTGCTCTATGCAAATGTTTTAGACGCTCTTGAAACAAGCCATCAGAATTGGATGCGACCTCAAATCTTCTATATAGGTCATGATATTGTTATGATGCCATCAAAAGCTAGGGTCCCGTGATCGAAGTGATCAATGGGTGGATTGAGAATCAAGTTTCTCACACTTGCGTTTCTGAGAATGTTCAAAATTGATCCATGTGCATAGCATTAGTGAAGTAAACATTGTTTCCTTTACATTATGGAGTAGTAAGACCTTCCTCGATACATCTTTCTACAGGTGCAAGGGAAGTAATGGCACTAGTAATTGTGGAAGGGGTACAAAGCGTGAAGAAAAATGCCATAATTGTGGCAAGGCTTGAAACTTGGCTCATCAGTGTGCTACACCACAGAAAGAGGGTGGAACCGAGGATGAATGGAAAAGGGGAAGTGGTGGGAACAATCCCACAGTAGCAATACTCTACAGATAAGGGCAAATGGAGTGAGATGAAACAATTCAAAGTGAGCTCAGCTTTATTTAGGAGAATGCGACTTGCATTTTGGTGGACAGAGATCGTTGGTCTCACTTCATGGGGACAAGCGGGTGCTGAAACCAAAAAGGAAATAGGATGGCAAGATAGATAGGTACAATGGAGGAATGGTAGCATAGAGATTCTTTCATCTCTATGTTGTATAAATGATAAGACCTTTGCTCTGGTTGCCATGTTCACATCCATCCAGTCAAATTTTTCCATTCCTTCTCCTAAGAGCCTATAGGTCCACCAAATGGATGTCAAGGTAGCCTTTCTTTAACAAGAACTTGACAAGGAATTTTTGATGGGTGTTTTCGCATTGGTTGATACTCACAAGGGAAAGGAGTGTAGATTGGTGAAGGCGTTCTATGGGTTATTATAAGATCCAGGACTTTGCAACTAAGAGATGGATGTGTTCATGGCCGAGGAGTCCTTCAAGCATGGTGACATCAACCCTGGCAAGTATGTTTGTTAGAAAAAACAATGGAACCATGTTGGCTGACTTAAACATCTATGACCTCATTCCATTTTCTCCTTTAATGCAGCTACAAGACAATTTCCAGAGGTAGCAGATTCGAGATAAAAGACATGGTTTTTCTTGATTTACACCTTCGAGTCGCCATCAAGCATAACCAAGCAATAGGTTGGTCTAGCCTTAACAAGAAAAACTACATTGATTCCATCCTCATATGATACGTCATGATAGATTGCAAGCTTGTGAGCACACCCATGATCTCATAATGCAAGCTCTCCTCCTCCATGTCCCCATCCAACAAAGTGGAGAGAATCAACATGCTAGGAATCCCATATCTGTCTACAGTAGGCACTTTAATGTATGCCATTGTTTGCGCTTCACAAGATGTAGCACATGTTCTTGGACACGTGAGCATGCTTGTGGTCAATCATGCTCCACTTCACTTGCAGGTTGTGAAGTGCATCATGCGGTTCTTTGAAGAGACAAGGAACATGGGGATCTAGTTGAGAGGCAATAATGATACATGTCACTATGTCTTATGTACTACACAGATCTTGCTTGGGAAAGGAATATTAAAACAGAATATATACCTTTATTTTTGTGTGTATTCTTAATGGAAGAATGTTTTGTTGGGCAAGTTGAAAGAAACAATGTGTCCTTCTAACATCTAAATCCATGAAGATCACCTTGGATCAGGTGTGTAAAAAGATGTGGAGGCTAGAAAGCTTGCTATCTGAGATGAATGCATCACAGGCAACGACAACAGTCATCAATACTGAGAAAATGATTGCGCTCTACATGTCCAAGTAATCCTGTCCTGTCAATGCACACAAAGCACTTCAAGATCTCCCACCAATATGCTTGAGACTTTGCCTACAAGGAAAAACTAAACCTCGAGTATGTTTGTACCAAGTTGAATGGATCTAACATACTTACAAGCCACTAGGTAAGAATGATGGTGGTTACTGACACAAAGTGAAACAAATAGATTTTTAAATGTTTTCACCCCTTTCTCAGTATTGGACAATGGATCAAACGGCCCCTTTGGAGATATGACCCTCAATCAATTGTGGTGTGACTCAACTACACTTTGTCCCTTGTGAGATATGAATTATTAGTACATCGTGTGGGTGAGAGTTTAACTTGGTAACTTTAATTTTTTGGCTCAGTGAGAGGTCATGAGTTTGGTTTTGGACCCATGCATATCTTGGTTGAGATGTAAGCTTCTTATGAAGAAAGTCTGAGCTTCTTGGAAGCTACCTGGTTGGCTTTTTACCTCTACATTAGGATGCTTATGTCTCAAGCCCACAATACAAGTGTATTCATTATGTGGCTGGGTCAGCCCACCGCCGAGGAATTTGCTTGTGTGGTATAGGACTTGAAAGACAACTGTGAAATGATTTGTCTTGCATGCTAATCAAACAACACTTGCTTGATGCTCTCTTGCATATTCACAACTCGCGCTTTTCTTGAGATGTAATGCAAGGGCGTTTGTGATGACAGCCATGTTGCCTTTCGCACCCTTGCAGTAGTAATGCCACATCTTGAAAGCCTGTACAACTCAATGAACTCTTAAGGACCTCTTTTACACATTGACATTGTTAGAATGAGATTGCATCTCTTATACGGAACATGATGATCATTTTACATGAGAAATAAACCAATCTTTTAAACTAATCTATCATGCCAAAGCTTCCTTAATTGTAATGGATTCTCAAGAGCTAAAACACGTTGTGGATAGAACTTCTTTCAATGTAAGAAACGTTTTTCTGTCTTCATATGTCTGTTCCAAATGCACGCCTTTTGGCTTGTGCCTGATGATAAGAGGACCTATAGTCGAATACATATGTATGATGTGTGACGAATAGTTTTCACGATCAAGGAAACACCTTAAATTCATACCTTTTCCTTGGTACGGCTAACCAACCACCCCTTGAACCTTTTGTGGGTCAACATGGATATCATCTTCACTGACAGCTCATCTTGGCGCACATCTTTTGTAAACTTTCATTTGTTCTCATTTATGAAACAACGTTCCAAAGAATCATGAGGAATTCATGCACATTTTCTATGCATGCTTCAATTAATTTTGCAAGAAGCTAAATGCCATGTTGGGAAATGCAAATTACATGATCGAGTTTGTAGGTGAATACTCGCTTCATTTTTCGTTCGAAGGTTACCAAAGATTTCGTTAAATGAAGCAAATATGCATTCAAAATCGTGTTATGGATACATCATCCTTGAAAATCAGATTTGATATTACCATTGAGACAAATCAAAATGAAAAAAAATACCCCTTGTACTTGGTGAAATCGGTCATGCAGCTGTAGTAAAAGGAATACTTTTTTCATTGTTAGCTTACTTAAAATTTTCTAGTCCACGCTCATGCATAATCCACCATCCTTTTTAATAAGACTCAGTACGATGCATCCCTTTGAAAGGAATATCTGACTTGGCATTTCACCTCTTGCCTCATTACTCGTCCAAGATAATACATGGAACTGACAACATAATTTCTTCCATTTGTAGTGATATCATGTGATCCATTTGTCATTTTGGTTGAAGCTCAACTAGTGGGTTATGGAATCCATGCAAAACTTCCCCAAATAGAGATATCATCTCTTTTGGCAAATTTTCTTCACGTAAACCCCCAATTTATGTAGCTTAGCTACTAAGTATTAATGACCTTCTCAAACACGTCCCTTAAAATGGACCATGGACAAGCTGGCACGGATTTGAAGTTGTGCACGTGAAATGTTTGTCCTAAAAACCAATGTGAATTGACACTTTTATTTCCAAAGGATGAATTTTTTCATGCAAAGTATATCAAAGCCTTGTTTTTATGGAGCCAAATATCAGCTAGCCCTAAGTCAAATGCCTTAAGAAGGGTGATGTCCCACGAAATGACACCATTTGTCTACTCTTCAATGCACATTTTTACTTTACTAGTACTTATCACAGATATTGTATTGTCATGATTAACAAAATCTACCTCCATTTGATGGCTTCATCTTTAAGCCCTCTAATTTGGGAAGGCCAAAGCTTAAAAAGGATTCACCTCGTCAAGCATCATCTAGTACGATCACAAGAGCACTAGCTAACCATCATTTAAAAAACACTTTCATGTTGATTTCACTCTAAGTGAACAAGCTCGAAGAAAGCAAACCGAGTTTGTGGAAAACATGGATTTAGTATGGTGCACACCGCATCTCCCATTGATTACCCATTTCAGTTAACATATAATGACCATGAATGAGCTTAAGACTTTAAGGGTGTCGCCTTAAGTATTCACATCACACATTTTCTAGAAAGTAGTGGATGTTCCCAATCATATTCATTTCAACCATTCATAGTTTCAAGAGATGCAAGATTTAGTTGCAAATGTTTCTCTACAAATGTAGAAGTACATTGAAAAAGAGGAGAGAAAACAACAGAGAAATGTGAACGAGTAAGTAATTCAATTCCTCTTTCACTCAAGTTTGAACACATGAACCCCCAATTTTCATACAATGTTTGTGTTCAATGGTCTCAGCTTACGTTTGTTAGGGATAAGGAAAACTTGTACTATAGCCTTGTGCATTCCCTAGAGCCTGGCCTTTTACCATGACCATGACCATGCCCACAACACTGTCCACGACCTTGTTCTACACTTTACCCATGAGTTGCTCTTTCCCAGACCCACACCATGGCCTCTCTACCTCGACCAAAAATTTCAAGCCATTAAGCCACAAATTAACTGGGCTACATATAATAATGGTAGGGTCCTTCAGTAAGGGTATGTTACAATGCTTTATCACGTAGTCAAGCTTGTAATTGTTTTCCTCGTTGTTTCGGTTTTGTGGCCTATGTGGGCTTGTTCCTCTAATATATGGGATTTGTAGGTTTCTTTCCCTTCAACCCACCCTTGTTCCTAGACGTGCCTCTGGCCTGTACAACGTCAATGCACGCCACCGCCTTAATGTGCACGTGCTCCTGTTCATGCATCTAAGCACTGTTTTAGGTTTTCCAATAACCGTCTCTCATGTACTTGTCGAACTTCCTCAATTTTGATGAAGCATGCATAGTTCTTTTCTTAGTGATATTCTACTTAAGATCCTTATTGACAAAACCATTACAAAAGTAGTTAAATAGCAAGAACACCAATAGCAAGTAATAACAATAGCAAGCTCGACAAAAACAAGAAAACATTACTAAAAGTATAGTAAATAATTGAAGGTGTTCATTCGATCGTCTCTTGTGAAACTTTTCAATTACTCCACAAGTGTGGTGAACTTGCTTTAGTAGGGTTTCGAATAAGCTACCAAATTTCTTTAAGGTTTTGAAAATGTTGAAGGTGTCTTGTGGCCCCTAACTCTAGGTGCAATTATTGCACATTCTGGCATAAAATGCCTTCCATGGCATGAGTTACAATTGCGATGTGGTTGTTATGCACCCCACTACTTGACCACGTACGATAAGAGCGTTTCTTCAAGTTGAGTGCTTGCATGCAAATCTTCCTTGCTCACCATTTTCAATTGTTTAACTTATCTTTTGAGACAAGGAGGGGAGGACAAGGGCAAGAGATTGAGGCCATCTACCTCAAGCCTGGAGGGTATGCAACCTCTTGGCTTCCAACTCAGTGAAATCTTTACTAAAACTTAGAAGGTGTTCATCCAGAGGCATGCGGTCGAAAGATAGCTAGCAAACAATAAGAGAATTTCTAGCCACCGATCAGTCCTCTTTATAGTGAGGGTTTGTGTCCAACCAACCATCACCTTTTAAGTGTGGAGTGAGGTTAAAATTTGCCTTTGCATAATAGTCACGGCACTAAAAAACGTGATACCATGATAGCAAAACATTGTTTTACACCATGCAATAGGTAGGAGTGGTACCAGCCTTTGTTGTTATCATGAATACGTCTATAGAAAAGCCATATATTCAAAGCAACTTGTAGCAATAGATTTAGAGAAACAAATTGATACGACGCCCACTTTTGCATGTGAACCCCAATATTGCATGTGCTTTTCCACACATTTTCGGGCATTCAAAACTATGAACGTAGCTCTAACATAATGTTTTGCAAGTGAGATGTGAGAATTTTTACAAGGAAGAAAGAAGAATACATTCTTTAGATGGAATCATCTATCGTAGAATGATATCATGGTTTAGTTCATGTAATAAATAATTTATTCGTTATTCTCATTTCATCATGCATAAGAAAGGGGCCACATCTGTGGTCCCAACTCGATTATAACGTTTTTCATTTGGAAGAAAAACTGCATTTTGTTTTGAGTCGCAGTATCCATGTCTAACGAAGGCAACTTCGAGGCCGCGAACATGTTGTGGGAGTTAGGTTTTGTCTTTTGGGGACTGCACAAAACATGTTACGCTAAAGACCTTTTTAAGTGAGTGTTTTCTCATGAATAACCATACTTTGGAGCGTATTTTAGCTTCTTTGTTGATTAGGGCACTGTTGTTGAAAACCTAGAGTTCCTATTTAAGGAGAAAATTCTAGTACAATTCCCCATGGACACATCATGAAGTATGGTTATACATGTTGTAAAAGAAGGCTTAAACTTCATGTTTTTACACATTTCAATGAAAAGCCAACTTTGAGATCTCACACAAAATTGGCATGTAGACAAAAATTCTAACAAAAGTTGTTTTGATCAGGGAGAATGGAAAGGATCACAATAATAATTGAGAAAAATGTTTAAATCACTGGTAAAGCATATGCTTGAAGACGGTTAGGTATTTTTGCTCAAGTTTAGATTCATTTCACCACAAACTCATTAAGACATTGAAGAAGAGCAACTGGCTTTGATGATGCGATACATAATGGCCTTACTCGCAAGATTCCTTGGTTAACATTTAAGAAGGCACTCGGTTTGGAGCTGAAAATGAAGGAAATTCTGTTTGAGATTTGGCCATCCTTAAAAAATTATGCAAAAGTGTTTTTTTTCTGGTAACTTTACATTTTGACTTCTGCCTATTAGTGTCCTTAATGTTTACATGGATGGGCAAACATGCAGATGGAAGTCCACGTTTTGCGATAAAAGTGGGCTTGAGGATGTTGATTTCGGTAATTTTGATTTCATCTTTGGAATTGTTTCCTTAAAACTCCCCAATTTTTGAAGGAACCTACATCGTTTTCCTTGAGTTTTGAAACGATGTTGATCCACCTCCCTTTCTAGAAGACGGTCTCCATATAACCTCCCACAAGGATTTTCATAATCATATTGCCGGTTGTTCATTTTATCTTTATCAACTCCTTTATCTGTTGCTGTAAATTTCCTAAGGCAAGCCCAACCAAGTAAACCGTATTTTGAACACTGATGGGACATGTGGTAGACCCTCAGTGTTTGTAATTTGTATTCGTACTCGAGCAAAAACAGGTCGTTGATTAGTGCTCGTATAGTTTGATTTGACTTCTTTTAGAAAATGCAAAACTTGTTGTTTAGTTCAAATGTTGAACGTCTTAAAAAAAGTGGAATTCCTATATGTGAATTTCAATGAAGAAAAAAAATTTCAAGCAAAGGACATGAAAAGTACAAAACATTCTTCAATATATGTTTCATTTGTCAAAAGTGCATTAAAAATTCATAAAAATCATGCAATGAACATATGCAATTGCTCATTCAAAAGGTTAGAATCGGGTGACACTCATAATCAGAAATGAATCAGTATAGAACAGATCATAGAAGCACACGCATGAGGTAAGTGAAAATCACATTTTTGACTCTAGGGCTTATGTTTATGTGTTTCTTAACCACTTTGCACATGATACCACATTTTTAGTGTTTGGGGCAAGTCGGGTATGTGAGTGAGGAAAGCGAGGTACTTTGTGATGTTTTCAAAATACCTTAACCGACCATGAATAGTGTGCCATTGTAGCGAGAGGGCCGGTTCGGCCCTCCATCCTCACTGAAGCAAGAGGTGGTTGCGCAACAATCCTCGCGTAAGTGAGGGCTGGCCAGCACTTTGCTGATCGCCGTCTTCCGCGATGCCGGCCGGCTGGACGTCAAGCGACCGGTCAAGCGACCGCCCGACCACGACCTGATTGGCAGTTGAGGGGCCACGAGGGCCGAGACGGCGTGGCCTTTTACCCTCATGCCCTTGCCCCCCCTTGCCCTCCTTGCAAACAAGCAAGCGTGGATGAGGGATAGGGGGAGCGAGGGTAAGGGAAAGGATGAGAGAAGCGCATGAGAGAAATCAGTGCGGAATCCTCGACCGTGCCTCGCATGTGACAATTTCACACCAACGCTTCAAAAAAGAAAGTAAAGTTTTTTCTAGGATTAATCATGGGTTTTGAAACCAGAAAACTAATGCGAATGCACGAGTTTGAGGTGAAAACCCTTGGTTTGGGTCCCCAAATAAGGGGTGATGTTATAAACGGAACTGGGCCTCCGATAATTCGAAGTATTCGAGTCTCCCTGCTGTGGGTTGCATATGACGATTCCCTCTCAGTCCTACATAGGGGTCTAATACCATGACGCGAACTGACAATGTCATTGTACTAACTTCAACGACAACTTCAGAGTAGGAGCTGAGGACTTTACTCCTTAAAGTGGTTCTCAGAGCCAGACGAACTCCGCGACCAAGAGTTTGATGGAAACGGCGGCTACCACATGTGTAAAATGCCGCTGGCAGCTGGAAGTAGTAGCAAAAATATCATCTACGCTTCACCGTTGGAAGTGCAGTAAAGTGCGTTGGGAAGCTTAAGAAGAGCTCGTTTTTTTTGGGCTTCTCCTCCACAGTTCTTCTCCATCCTAGTGGGCTAGGGAATTTTTTTCCGAACATGATACGGAGTATACACCACCAAAACCACCTACGTTTTCCCTCTTCTCAAGGCTGCTTGTACTTGTCTTCAACATAAAATTGGAATAGTGCCTTTCTCCAATACCGCAGACTCTCACAACGAGTGAGGAAAATGAATAAGGGGAAAAGCGCTATGTGCAGAATTTTTGAAGGTCGCCACATTGTTGTGGAGCACAAGAAGACGCCACAAGAGGCCAAGGAAGACGAGAAGACAAGAAGATAAGAAGAAAAGTTGTATTTTACTTCTTGACCTTGTTCTTGCTTGTTTATTTAGGTTTTCTTATCTTTACTAGTGCCCTGAATCACGGCTTATTGTTTTGCCTACAAATCTAGGACCTTATGCTTATGTGGCAACGTAGACAAACATGAATATATAGAAAAACTTCCTCACCGATTGTGAGGTGTGGATTTTAGGAGGTGATTCCCTCTTAAAGTTGTAAGTGATCCTCACAACATTCTTCATGTGCTAGTTGCACATGAAACAGGATGGCAAGTGCCGGACATTCCAAGAACAACAAGGGCAAGGTGCTGACAGCCTCACCACAAGCTCTTGGTGGACACAAATTTTTTGGAGCCATCGTCGCGAGCACAATTGAAAACACAAAGGCAAGCGTATTACCAAAAAAACCATACTGCAAAAGGCAACCGTATAGCCAAAGGCAATGGACGCCAACCACTGCGCTAACGAGAAGCGTGCGGAGGTCGCAAAAGTGCACGCAAAGAACATCCAAGTGCACGTGGACGACCCCCACACCATGGACAACGAGATGGTAGAGGATTTTCCAAAGGGGGACCGTTACAAAGAGCACGATTCAGATGATGGCAAAGGCGAAGAGGATTGCGTTCATTGCCATCGTCGTGTGGTAAACTCGAGACGATTCCTCAAGAAGGGTAAGGCGCTTTCCGCATCGCCTTAGGCTGTCAACGGCAACAATAATGCCAAGAGTTGCAAGGGCACCAAAAGCAACCATGCACAAAGTTCTCCCAAGAACAAGCTGGACGATGAATTTGCAAAGGCAATTTGGGATGACCACTGCAAGGTTACGGAGTTTGTTGTTGAAGCGACGGGCCGCCTCAAGATCACCACCGACGGTGTAGGGGCGCACCCCCTTCCTACAATGTGGTCGCAATGGGGCGGGGCAACGACCAGTCGAACATTGTTGTTGAGAACAGTGTCCTCCAAAAGGTGAAACTCTTTGAAGGCGTGTACGGGATCCGTACTCAGCTATAGTGGGTAAATGTGCACGGGTAATGCGCGGCCCTTGAGGCTATCGACGATGCTTTGACGACCTCTGAGCTTAAGTTTGAGTTTTCCAACTTGCTGGCTCATGTTGGGCAGAGTATCACGGACCTTGATTGTGATCTCCCGCTACAGCGCCTGGCCATCCATGAGGTAAGCTGCCAATGCAACAACCTCGAGAAGCCATTGTAGAGCGTGACCCATGTGCGATTGTAGTAGCAAACAGAGCATAATACAGCTATGGATACCACTACTGGTGGCAGCGAAGACTTGCCTACCACGACGACTTTGGGGCCGGTCATGCACACGTCCTTCCTTCACAACATGGAGATCTTCTAGAAGGGCGTGAAGCTGACTGACTGGTTGAACCACATGGAGTATATCCTGCACGTCCACAAGGCTCCACTAAGTCATTGTGCTGACCTTGCCACAACTAAGCTTGAAGACAAGCTCGTCAAGTATGTGGCCAGGGAATGGAGTACGTAGAGGCCTCACCTCGAGTGGCAGCCCATGCTGTTGGAAGTCTTTTGCAAAATCATGCGCAAGAAGTATACCTAGTGTTAGGAGGCGTAGCGTGTTTTCCACAAGATCAAAGACTTCTTGCAGCTCGGTAACTAGCTAGATGCCTACTTGAGCGAGTTTATAGCGCTCGTGGAGGAACACGAAAGCTTCACCAAGGGCGACGGTACCCAAAATTTCAAGTACCTAGATTGATTTCTGCTTGAGTACTTGAGCGATGGTATTTCCAATGAGAAGCTCAAAGACAAGACCTCCACGACCTCAACAGGTCAAAGTTCAGACCCATGTATTGCCTTAGTCGAACAGAAAGATGACAGGCCGAACGCCAAATCAAAGAGTACCTTGCAAAAGGATGGATCAATCCATGCAGCTCTTGGCACGATGCGTTGATCCTTTTTGGTAACAAAAAGGCTCTTGGTTTACGCATGTACGTGGATTAGTACGCATTGAACATGCTCACAATGAAGCATTGATTCCCTTTACCACGTATTGAGGACCTTTTTGACCAACTCCAACGGACAAAAGTGTTTTCGTCCTTGGATTTGTCTAAAGGGTACCATCA
This sequence comes from Penium margaritaceum, assembly GCA_023375785.1. Taxonomy (NCBI): domain Eukaryota; kingdom Viridiplantae; phylum Streptophyta; class Zygnematophyceae; order Desmidiales; family Peniaceae; genus Penium; species Penium margaritaceum. The sequence goes on from SZWC01020227.1 coordinate 42,052, forward strand.
AATTTGCATCATGGAAGATGATGTTGCCAAAACTGTGTTTCAAACGCACATGGGACACTATGAGTCCCGATTGTTATGCATCGGGCTAGCAAATGCCCCCACTATCTTCCAAGGAGAAATGAACCAAACGTTCGCCAAGCAACTTGGTCAGTTTGTCTTCGTTAACATGGATGATATCCTGATTTTTTCCAAATAAATGGAAGAGCACATAAAATATCTCTGCACATTTGTTGCTATCCTTTAGGAAGTTCTAGGCATAGGTCAGCAAGAGCAATTTTGCGCAAGATAAGCTCAAATATCTTGGACACATTGTCGGCAAGGACGGCATCCGTGTCAACCTACAAAAGGTCCAAGTGTAGGAAACATTGAGCAAATTTGGTCTTTCCTTGACCTTGGAAACTAGTTTCCAAAGTTTATGCAAGGATGTTTGACCCTGGTAGCATCGCAAATTTGCTCACGTGAAAAGAGTGCACGAGGAACGGACATCTTATTGTAAGATTGCCTTTCTCAAAGTGAAAGAAATTCTATCCACAACACTTGTCATAGCTCTTCCGGATCCATTGCAACTGTGAGAGGTATGATGTGATGCATTGGTAGTAGAACTTGAAGTCGACTTTGTGTTGAATGGTCATTGAGTTGCGTATGACGGCCGAAGCTAATCCCCGCGAAAATGCGATACACTACTGGGGATCAAGAGCTCTTTTTGGAAGTACACGCTTTTAAGATGTGAGGTTGCTACCTCAACGGTGTTGAAGAGGGTTTGACGGTCGTGGCTGACCATTATCCATTCTTGTTTTTTTAAACACAAGCAAACGTATGAAGACAACAGGTTTGTTAGAATGAATAGCTCAGCCGACACTCGTTCAAATAAGAACATCTGCCAGGACGCATCGATGTGACCAATCCACTAAGCCGAAAGCGTGTAGAAATCAAAGCAACCACTAAGGTCGGTGGGTTTTTTATGGCCATTGGAAGAACAACACTACAATCACCAGATCCCTTTGCACCTTTGTCGCAACCACCACAAGAGATTGATCCTTACATCGCTTTTGTGAACAGGAACCGAATGGGATACTATGTGGATTCTTGGTTTCAAGACTCTTGCAATCTAAACAAGTAAAGCTTGGTGGAGGTCGCAATAATATTTTGGAATGGAGAACAAACTCAGGAGACCTTCAAGAAAAGGTTATCTTCTTGTTCCATGACTCGCCGGTCGAAGGTCATATGGGACCTCAAAATTCACTCTTTGACCACTATTGAAGGCCAAAATGGAGTGTCGATTTTCTTAACTATTACAAGAAATGAGACCCATGTCTTCAAAATATGGTTAGGAACAATAAGCTTGCTTGAATCCTCAAACCCCTTTCCATTCAAAGGACTCCATGGAAGTGTTTCAGCATGAATTTAATTAGTGGTCTTCAAGACAGCTCGTGGCCATGATGGAATCCACGTGGTTGTGGATATTTTGACAAAGATGACACACTTCATTCCTACAACTACTCACGTGAACGCAGAGGAGACCACTCCTCTCTTCTTTGAGGGTGTTGTAAAGTACCATAGCTTGCCGTTACGTATTATCTCCATTCGAGATCAAACATTTGCTAGTAAGTTGTCACAAAAGATGCACGAGTACTTCGGTATGGAGTCGCAAATGTCAATAGCGTTTCACACTAAAAGTGATAGACAAACAAAGCGCATGAACCGCACTCTAGAGCAAATGCTCCGCATGTACATGATACTCGCCATGCATGACTGGGAAGAATTCATAGAACCGGCAGAGTTTGTGGTGAATAACTCGGTGAACGAGTCTACACACTTCTCAGTGTTTGTGTTCAACAGTCGTTGGCATCCAGCGGTGCCCTTTGTATTGGTGAAGTGTGGAAGTACAAAAGGAAACGTTCCTTCTACTCAAGCCTTTGTCGAGCACATAGACTCCTTAATACGGGAGACAAATGGTCACCTTCAAGCTGCGCAGCAACAACAAAAGGCATATGCCGACAAAAGTCGTCGTGAGGTCTCGTTTGATATCAGTGACAAAGTGTTTCTTAACACTAGGAATCTTTGGGTGAAGTCGCTAGGGGCACAGAAACTTCTACTGAAGTGGATTGGGCTGTTTCCCATTGTTACACGCATCAGAACAATGGCATATCGATTGCCATTTCTTTTGCCGAGTATGAAAATACATGACGTGTTTCATGTGAGCCTGTTGGCTCCATACACGGCAGAGGGAACCGTCCAGCAACCACCGACAGTCCTTGCTGCCGATGGCCAATACAAGGTTTTATGGCTACTTTAGCACCAACAGCGCAGTCTTCGGTCACAAGTTGTTACAGAATATCTTGTTCATTGGGTTATGTGTGAAATTGAACATAACTCATGGAAGCCCGAGTCATCATCGCCCCCAGGGGTGATCCACAAGTATTGGAGCGAGCTGGCAGCTTGCATGGATCAATGCATGGCTGGGGGCACCACCCAAACGCGGAAAAATTAACAACATTCCCGTAGGGCGGCATTCATGGACTGCAACCATACAAGGTTGTGGACGCCCAACATGGTTGTCGCGCAAAACCCTCTTACCTAAAAGGGGGAGGGCGCTAGCCATGCTGACCGACAGGCTGTAACTTAGGTCCAAGCACCATGCTTGTGTTCATGTTTAGCTAGTGATTGAAATTATTAACTTTCTGTCACATTGTTGATGACTCACTTACTAATAAGTCTGCTTGTTGTCCATGAATTAGGATGATTCATAATAAGTGAGGAGGAATGTTGCAAAAGGGCCGGTTCAGCCCTCCTTCTTTGCAAAGGTGAGGGGTGGTTGCGCACCACCCATCGCGTCAGTGAGGGCTGTCTGGCGGCCAGCACTTTGCTAGTCACCGGCCAGCTTGTTGCGGACTTGCTAGTTGGCCGGTGACCGGTCAAGCGACCGGTTGGCCACCAGCCGGCCGGTCGCCAGCTGGCGATTACGGCCTTAGCCTAATAGACTGCTGAGGGGCCATGAGGGCCTCGAGGGTGAGATCTCATGGCCTCCTGCCCTCGCCCCCCCTTGCCCTCCATGCAAACAAGCAAGCAAAGAGGAGGGATAGGGGAAGCGAGGCGTATGACAAGGATGAGAGAAACGCACAAGTGAAGTCTGTGCAAAATCTACGATCATGCCTCGCACACAACTACTTGACATTGACACGTAAAAAAAAAACTTCAAGTTTGTTTAGGACAAATTATGGGTTACAAATCTGGAAAACTTCTGCGAATGCAGTAGATTGAGGTAGAAACCCCCGATTTGGGTCCCATAATCAATGGTAAGGTTGAAAACGGAAATGGGCATCTTGAGACTTGAAATATTTGACTTTCCCTATTTTGAGTTGATGATGATAGCCCTTCAGTCGTGCAAAGGGGGTAAACCCCAGACGCAGACTAAGAACGCCATGGTGAAATTAGGACGACAACTTCAGATCTGGACCTAGAGATTCAACTTGTTTTTGCCATGCATTACAACAAAATATGAATCATTTTCTTACTTCGATTCACAAGATTAAAAGTAGAAGAATTCACCAAAAAATAATTATGAGTGTGGTTGGAAAACCTTTGAATCATGTGATGCGTAGCTGGTGTAATGGTTTGGATAATTTGACATGTGTATGCATTTATTTTTCATTCATCTGCTTCTTCTTTGTGTTCTTCATCGATGGAAATGCAAAAATAAACTGTAATTGCCATCAACTCGCGCCCTCAATATACGACATCGCCCTTTGGCAACACTCAGAGATGAACTTGTTTGTATTGGCATTAATGGATGATGTTGATGTGACTAATCTTCCAGATCAAAGTTTGTAGTTAATTTAGAACTCACATGCCTTGATGAAAAAAAAATTGAGAACTCAATTTCAAACATCAAAGAATGAAAATTGGATCTCACTATACATTATTAGGAAGCTAAACAATAACGTTTGACTATAGACGGTTTCATTTAGGGCACAAACTTTGTAAAAATTGGTCTTTCGCATACCCTATGTGACGAGTTTTCAGTACGACTCACGTATTTTCAGCTTTGGGGCACTTGTGAAAAGAAATGAAAAAGAATTGCTTCATACTTTGCAGCTCTTAATAGCGAGGGCGGGAGTTGCTGTAAGCAAGGGTAAATGTTTTTTTCAGATAGGACAAGTTCGAATCATCTAAGGAGGCCGTTTTGTGCATTGGTTTTTTTGAATCTACCTATGGAAGGTGTTTTCTGAAGACAAAGGTGTGAATCAGATTATAAGTCTGGAAAGTAGCTCTCTAATAAATGATCACGACTTAGGGTTTGATATTAAAAAAATATTGTTCAAAGATTGTTTTGAATCCATTAAGATAATATCATATTGTTTTTTTGATAGTTACTTCGATTTATGTAGGATAGATGTTATGAAAATACAAAAATTACTTTTTTCATGAATGATATTGTACAGGAAAAAAATAACGATTGAAAGTTTGAGAATAAGTTGAATTTTGATGAGAAAATATTTTATTTTCGATTTTTTTTATTAGGTGAAGTTTGCTTTGAAAAGGAATTCGTGTTGTGTATATTTTGTTGAGAAATTTTAATTTAGAGCAAGTTAATCGGTTTAATGATGAATTCTGAAAGATCTAGTTTTAGCTTTTTTTGCTCGGGTTTACATCTTGTTTTTTTTTAAAATGCTTTTTGCAGGCAGTTTCAGAAGAAAAACATTCACAAAAGGCCTTCCCCGTTTGGTTAAGAGTTGTTTTCATTTAAACGATTTGACCTGGCGCGCGGCAGCTCCCTCTCTCACTATGAAGAGCCACGAAGTAGGAAGCGACGCTCCCGCTGGATTTCTTTTTGCAAGCGCCCCGTAGCTGTGGATACGCTAACCAAAGAGAAACCGCGGCGCGGGTGGTACTTTGAAGGTTAGTTAATTCAAAATTCGGGCCCCAGATGAAAAATTCCCCTTTAGATTACGGTGAAAATTGCCGCTGGTGGCAATTTACATATTAAAATGCCGCAACCAACGTCTGCTCACTTTCATTTGCGTTACGCATACCCAAAACTGTCGCGAACAATGTCGTGGGCAAGGTCGTGACCCGCCTCGACGCACTCCACTCAAAGATCGTTCGCCTCGGCTATGAGACATGCCAGGGGAGCGTCAGGGAAGGTTTAGGGTCCGTTTGGTTTCTGCAGCGTTACAAGTCGAATCCGAGTTGGGCAGCTGGATCCGAGTTGACGACTCGGAATCCGACTTGCGACGTGTTTGGTTTCGCCTGGTGCAGCAACGGGACACTCCTCGGATCCGTCTCTCGCGAAGCTGGTCGAAACTACTAGTCTTGATATCGGGCAACCAAAACAAAGCACTTCCTGATAGTATCCACGTCAGAACTCGTGCCATCCACGAGCGGAACACTACCGGTGGCACCAATAAGCGCCGTCGCCCCTCCTGGATGCGGTTTAAAGCTCGTGGCTGTGCATCTAGACCCACGTCTGTCCAGGATCGCATCGCCGCGACCATCACTTTCATTTCAAACCAGGAGTTCGCCGAGAAGTTTGGATTTCAGGTGCCGGGGTTTTTGGATTGGACTGTCATATCGTGAGGTCTGTTTGGCTATTTCGTCTGTCTTGTCCACGATATCTCTGCCCTTGGAGCGATGACTTGAAATGCCCGCCGTGATCGCTCTAAAGGGTCCACGTCGGCGCCAAGTGGACAGTATAAGGATATTTTACCGCCTGCCCAGACTCTCACGAGGCCGTATCGAGTAGACAAGTCCTTCTGCGAGGAAGTCGACTCGGAATCCGACTCCAACATCGAAATCCGACTGCGGCTCCGTTCGTCGACCTGGATCGGACGAACTCGGTCGAATCCAAACGGACCCTTAGATTCGACAGAATACGAAGTCGGATCCGACTTCGCAGGTAGGAGACTGGAGCCGCGGTCGAAAGGTACTCCACGCCTTCCGAGGTGGCATTTGGCGACTGGTGCGGTCGACGGGTATCCAAGGGCGGCGCGCTTCTTGGACTCTAGACTCGTCGGAATCCGAGTGCCAAAGTCGGATCCGACATCCGCGCTGCCGAATCCAAACACACCCTCAGCTTGTGCAGATGAAGAGTGAAGCTACAGCGGCAGTCTTTCATTCGTCCCACATTTTCGGTTTGTTTTTACGCCTTGCCTGTTCGTTGTTCACATTCACTCCAGTATCGCGTAACCTCGGCATGACTGCAACCCGGTAGAGCCACCTTTTCATTCTGACGTCGTTCAGGACACTGACGCGCAAAAGCCACGACCCAGTTTGGGGTAAGTCGCGGCATGAGTCGTGCCACAAG
>SZWC01020228.1:5008-21428 GCA_023375785.1 Penium margaritaceum
TATGGGAATATCGGTTCTCAACTACCAAGTACAACGACCTTCAGTCAGTAGTAGCACGGTGTGGCTACCATGCACAATGACCGACCAAAGTAGGCATATGTACTGCCTTTGACCAAAGAAATCCGCTGTGTGTGGTCGACGTTTACAACTCATAATACGAGTCACAAATGGTCAGAGGGGGAAATAATTGTTTGGGAACACCAAGTATTGCATAGCAAGCACAATGGGCTTCAATACGTTGTGGCACGGTGTGGGGACCATGCACGATGACCAACCAAAGTAGGCATATGTCACTAACCATGACCAAATAATGTCACTAAGTGTGGTTAACTTAGACAACTCATAACACGAGTCACAAATGGTCAGGGTGGAAGATAATGGTTTGTGCATACGAGTTATTGACTAGCAACTACAAATACCTTCAATATGTATTGGCACAATGTGGCTTCGATGCACAGTGACCAACCAAAGTATGCATATGTCACTAATCATGACCAACAAAATTCAATTCATGTGGTCAATGTTGAAAACGCATAATACGAGTCACAAATGGTCAGAGGGGAAAACAACGAGTTGGGAACACTAGTTATCAACTAGGGAGTACAAATACCTTCAACAAGCAGTGGCACGGTATGGCTAGTGTGCACAGTGACCAACCAAAGGATGCATATGTCACTGACTACGACCGAATAAGTCTACTATGTGTGGTCAACATTGACAACTCAGAACACGAGTCACAAACGGTCAGAGGGAGAGATAATGTTTTGGGAAGCCTATGTATTGACTAGAAAGGACAAAGAACTTCAATACGTAGTGGCACGGTGTGGCTAATATGCACACCAAACAACCAACTAGGCATATGTCACTTATCATGACCAGAGAATTTCAATATGGGTGGTCAACGTTGACCAACCATAACACGAGTCACAAACGGTCAGGACATGAAACAATGCTATGGGAATATCGGTTCTCAACTACCAAGTACAACGACCTTCAGTCAGTAGTAGCACGGTGTGGCTACCATGCACAATCACCGACCAAAGCGGGCATATGTACTGCCTTTGACCAAAGTAATCCGCTGTGTGTGGTCGACGTTTACAACTCATAATACGAGTCACAAATGGTTAGAGGGGGGAACAATGGTTTGGGAACACCAAGTATCACATAGCTAGCACAAGGGGCTTCAATACATTGTGGCACGGTGTGGAGACCATGCACGATGACCAACCAAAGTAGGCATATGTCACTGACCATGACCAAATAGTATCACAAAGTGTGGTAAACTTTGACAACTCACAACACGAGTCACAAATGGTCAGGGTGGAAGGAAATGGTTTGTGAATACTAGTTATCTACTAGCAAGTACAAATACCTTCAATATGTAGTGGCACAATGTGGCTTCAATGCACAGTGACCAACCAAAGTATGCATATGTCACTAACCATGAAGAAAGAATTTAACTTCATGTGGTCAACGTTGAAAACGCATAATAGGAGTCACGAGTGGTCAGAGGAGAAAAAAATGGATTGGGAACACTAGTTGTCAACTAGCAAGTACAAAGACCTTGAACAAGAAGTGGCACCGTATGGCTAGCGTGCACAGTGACAAACCAAAGGATGCATACGTCACTGACTACGACTGAATAAGTCCACTATGTGTGGTCAACATTGACAACTCATAACACGAGTCACATATGGTCAGAGGGAGAGAAAATGGTTTGGGAAGCCTTTGTATTGGCTAGAAAGGACAAAGAATTTCAGTACGTAGTGGCACGGTGTGGCTAATATGCACACCAAACAACCAAACTAGGCATATGTCACTGATCATGACCAGAGAATTTCAAAATGGGTGGTCAACGTTGACCAACCATAACACGAGTCACAAACGGTCAGGACAGGAAACAATGCTATGGGAATATCGGTTCTCAACTACCAAGTACAACGACCTTCAGCCAGTAGTAGCACGGTGTGGCTACCATGCACAATGACCAGCCAAAGTAGGCATATGTACTGCCTTTGACCAAAGAAATCCGCTGTGTGTGGTCAACGTTGACAACTCATAACACGAGTCACAAATGGTTAGAGGAAGAAACAATGGTTTGGGAACACCAAGTATCACATAGCAAGCACAAGGAGCTTCAATATGTTGTGGCACGATGTGGAGACCATGCTTGATGACCAACCAAAGTAGGCATATGTCACTGACCATGACCAAATAATGTCACTAAGTATGGTAAACTTTGACAACTCATAACACGAGTCACAAATGGTCAGGGTGGAAGATAATGGTTTGTGCATACTAGTTATCTACTAGCAAGTACATATACCTTCAATATGTAGTGGCACAATGTGGCTTCAATGCACAGTGACCAACCAAAGTATGCATATGTCACTAACCATGACCAACAAATTTCAATTCATGTGGTCAATCTTGAAAACGCATAACACGAGTCACAAATGGTCAGAAGGGAAAACAATGGATTGGGAACACTAGTTATCAACTAACAAGTACAAATACCTTCAACAAGCAGTGGCACGGTATGGCTAGCGTGCACAGTGACCAACCAAAGGATGCATACGTCACTGACTCCGACCGAATAAGTCCACTATGTGTGGTCAACATTGACAACTCATAACACCAGTCACAAATAGTAAGAGGGAGAGACAATGGTTTGGGAAGCATGTGTATTGACTATAAAGGACAAAGAACTTCAATACGTAGTGGCACGGTGTGGCTAATATGCACACCAAACAACCAAACTAGGCATATGTCACTGATCATGACCAGAGAATTTTAATATGGGTGGTCAACGTTGACCAACCATAACACGACTCACAAACGGTCAGGACATGTAACAATGCTATGGGAATATCGGTTCTTAACTACCAAGTACAACGACCTTCAGTCAGTAGTAGCACGGTGTGGCTACCATGCACAATGACCGACCAAAGTAGGCATATGTACTGCCTTTGACCAAAGAAATCCGTTGTGTGTGGTCGACGTTTACAACTCATAATACGAGTCACAAATGGTCAGAGGGGGAAACAATGGTTTGGGACCACCAAGTATTACATAGCAAGCACAAGGGGCTTCAATACGTTGTGGCACGGTGTGGGGACCATGCACAATGACCAACCAAAGTAGGCACATGTCACTGACCATGACCAAATAATGTCACTAAGTGTGGTAAACTTTGACAACTCATAACACGAGTCACAAATGGTCAGGGTGGAATATAGTGGTTTCTGCATACTAGTTATTGACTAGCAAGTACAAATACCTTCAATATGTAGTGGCACGATGTGGCTTCAATGCACAGTGACCAACCAAAGTATGCATATGTCACTAACCATGACCAACAAAAAATTACTTCATGTGGTCAATGTTGAAAACGCATAACACGAGTCACAAATGGTCAGAGGGGAAAACAACGAGTTGGGAACACTAGTTATCATCTAGGGAGTACAAAGACCTTCAACAAGCAGTGGCACGGTATGGCTAGCATGTACAGTGATCAACCAAAGGATGCATATGTCACTGACTACGACCGAATAAGTCCACTATGTGTGGTCAACATTGACAACTCATAACACGAGTCACAAATGGTCAAAGGGAGAGACAATGGTTTGGGAAGCCTATGTATTGACTATAAAGGACAAAGAACTTCAATACATAGTGGCACGGTGTGGCTAATATGCACACCAAACAACCAAACCAGGCATATGTCACTGATCATGACCAGAGAATTTCAATATGGGTGGTCAACGTTGACCAACCATATCACGAGTCACAAACGGTCAAGACAGGAAACAATGCTATGGGAATATCAGTTCTCAACTACCAAGTACGACCTTCAGTCAGTAGTAGCACGGTGTGACTACCATGCACAATGGCCGACCAAAGTAGGTATATGTACTACCTTTGACCAAAGAAATCCGCTGTGTGTGGTCGATGTTTACAACTCATAATACGAGTCACAAATGGTCAGAGGGGGAAACAATGGGTTGGGAACACCAAGTATCACATAGCAAGCACAAGGGGCTTCAATACGTTGTGGCACGGTGTGGGGACCATGCACGATGACCAACCAAAGTAGGCATATGTCACTGACCATGACCAAAGAATGTCACTAAGTGTGGTAAACTTTGACAACTCACAACACGAATCACAAATGGTCAGGGTGGAAGATCATGGTTTGTGCATACTGGTTATTGATTAGCAAGTACAAATACCTTCAATATGTTGTAGCACAATGTGGCTTCAATGCACAGTGACCAACCAAAGTATGCATATGTCACTAATCATGACCAACAAAATTCACTTCATGTGGTCAATGTTGAAAACGCATAATACGAGTCACAAATGGTCAGAGGGGAAAACAACGAGTTGGGAACACTAGTTATCAACTAGGGAGTACAAATACCTTCAACAAGCAGTGGCACGGTATGGCTAGCGTGCACAGTGACCAACCAAAGGATGCATATGTCACTGACTACGACCGAATAAGTCCACTATGTGTGGTCAACATTGTCAACTCATAACACGAGTCACAAATGGTCAGAGGGAGAGACAATGTTTTGGGAAGCCTATGTATTGACTAGGAAGGACAAAGAACTTCAATATGTAGTGGCACGGTGTGGCTAATATGCACACCAAACAACCAACTAGGCATATGTCACTTATCATGACCAGAGAATTTCAATATCGGTGGTCAACGTTGACCAACCATAACACGAGTCACAAACGGTCATGACAGGAAACAATGCTATGGGAATATCGGTTCTCAGCTACCAAGTACAACGACCTTCAGTCAGTAGTAGCACGGTGTGGCTACCATGCACAATGACCGACCAAAGTAGGCATATGTACTGCCTTTGACCTAAGAAATCCGCTGTGTGTGGTCGACGTTTACAACTCATAATACGAGTCACAAATGGTCTGAGGGGGGAACAATGGTTTGGGAACACAATCACATAGCAAGCACAAGGGGCTTCAATACGTTGTGGCACGGTGTGGAGACCATGCACGATGACCAACCAAAGTAGGCATATGTCACTGACCATGACCAAATAATATCACTAAGTGTGGTAAACTTTGACAACTCACAACATGAGTCACAAATGGTCAGGGTGGAAGGTAATGGTTTGTGAATACTAGTTATCTACTAGCAAGTACAAATACCTTCAATATGTAGTGGCACAATGTGGCTTCAATGCACAGTGACCAACCAAAGTATGCATATGTCACTAACCATGACCAACAAATTTCACTTCATGTGGTCAATGTTGAAAACGCATAACGCGAGTCACAAATGGTCAGAGGGGAAAACAATGGATTGGGAACACTTGTTATCAACTAGCAAGTACAAAGACCTTCAACAAGTAGTGGCACGGTATGGCTAGCGTGCACAGTGACCAACCAAAGGATGCATACGTCACTGACTACGACCGAATAAGTCCACTATGTGTGGTTAACATTGACAACTCATAACACCAGTCACAAATAGTTAGAGGGAGAGACAATGGTTTGGGAAGCATATGTATTGACTAGAAAGGACAAAGAACTTCAATACGTCGTGGCATGGTGTGGCTAATATGCACACCAAACAATCAAAATAGGCATATGTGAATGATCATGACCACAGAATTTCAATATGGGTGGTCAACGTTGACCAACCATAATACGAGTCACAAACGGTAAGGAGATGAAACAATGCTATGAGAATATCGGTTCTCAACTACCAAGTACAGTGATCTTCAGTCAGCAATAGCACGGTGTGCCTACCATGCACAATGACCAACCAAAGTAGGCATATGTACTGCCTTTGACCAGAGAAATCTGCTGTGTGTGGTCAGCATTGACAACTCATAATACAAGTCACAAATGGTCAGAGGGGGAAACAATGGTTAGGGAATACTTGGTATCGACTAGCAAGTACAAAGACCTTCGATAAGTGGTGGCACGGTATGGCTACCATGCACAATGACCAACCAAAATATTCTTGTGTCATTGAATATCATAAAAAGAGTTTCACAGTGTGTTGTCTATTTTCCTTCTTACGGCTGGTCAATCGCAGCAATGGTTGAGAAGTTATTCAAGCTCGAAGTTGCAAAATTCAAAATTTTGTCTGCGTTGATTGTTTATGAATAAACTGAATTTTTTATCATTCATACATTTGAAAACTACCCTATACTCTTACAACCCCTTATTTTATGCCCTTTACCCATAGGAACCCTTATACTGTCATTTGGACATCATATGAACATCATGTGAGTTGGCTTAGTGCTTATAGAGTTAGATTCTGGAGCGATAGGTCCTATGTTTGCATCCTCGTACGCGCAATAAAGAATAGGCTCACGACATAGGGGGGGGCGTCCGTGTTGTGATACCTCAACTCTACCTTCGAGCCTAAGCCGTGGGGGGATAGGGGGGTGTCATAATGCGGTCGCAAATCTGTCCTCCAGGTCGTCCACGGAACATCCCTCTAGGGGGGTAGGAGGGAGTATTCCAGTGAGGGCACCTACGCGTAACAAGTAAACAAAAACCGACCTGGTGTCAAAGGGAGAAGCCTTTTGCTATTTATTGACTAGCAAGTGCAAATACTTTCAACAAGTAGTGGAAGGGTGTGGCTACTCTCTACAATGACCAACCAGATGAGGCATGTACCACTTACCATGACCAAATAATTTTACTATGTGTGGTCAACGTTGACAACCCATAATATGGGTCACGAATTGTTAGAGGTGGAAACAATGGGTTGGGAATACTAGAAACCAACTACCAATTACAACGACCTTCAGTTAGCAGTAGCACGGTGTGGCTACCATGCACAATGACTGCCCAAAGTAGGTATATGTACTGCCTTTGACCAAAGAAATCCGCTGTGTGTGGTCAACGTTGACAACTCATAATACAAGTCACAAATGGTCAGAGGGGGAAACAATGATTTGGGAACACCAAGCATCACATAGCAAGCACAAGGGGCTTCAATACGTTGTGGCATAGTGTGGATACCATGCACGATGACCAACCAAAGTGGGCACATGTCACTAACCATGACCAAATAATGTCACTAAGTGTGGTAAACTTTCACAACTAATAACACGAGTCGCAAATGGTCAGGGTGGAAGATAGTGGTTTGTGCATACTAGCTATCTACTAGCAAGTAAAACTACCTTCAATATGTAGTGGCACAATGTGGCTTCAATGCACAGTGACCAACCAAAGTATGCATATGTCACTATCCATGACCAACAAATTTCACTTCATGTGGTCAATGTTGAAAAGGCATAACAAGAGTCACAAATGGTCAGAGGGGAAAACAATGGATTGGGAACACTAGTTATCAACTAGCAAGTACAAAGACCTTCAACAAGCAGTGGCACGGTATGGCTAGCGTGCACAGTGACCAACCAAAGGATGCATACGTCACTGACTACGACCGAATAAGTCCACTATGTGTGGTCAACATTGACAACACATAACACCAGTCACAAATGGTCAGAGGGAGAGACAATGGTTTGGGAAGCATATGTATTGACTAGAAAGGACAAAGAACTTCAATACGTAATGGCACGGTGTGGCTATTATGCACACCAAACAATCAAAATAGGCATGTGTCACTGATCATGACCACAGAATTTCAATATGGATGGTCAACGTTGACCAACCATAACACGAGTCACAAACGGTAAGGAGAGGAAACAATGCTATGAGAATATCGGTTCTCAACTACCAAGTACAATGACCTTCAGTCAGTAGTAGCACGGTGTGCCTTCCATGCATAATGACCGACCAAAGCAGGCATATGTACTGCCTTTGACCAGAGAAATCTGCTGTGTGTGGTCAACGTTGACAACTCATAATACAAGTCACAAATGGTCAGAGGGGGAAACAATGGTTTGGGAATACTTGGCATCGACTAGCAAGTACAAAGACCTTCGAGAAGTGATGGCACGGTATGGCTACCATGCACAATGACCAACCAAAATATTCTTGTGTCATTGAATATCATAAAAAGAGTTTCACTGTGTGTTGTCAACTCCTTCTTACGGCTGGTCAATCGCAGCAATGGTTGAGAGGATATTCAAGCTGGAAGTTGCGAAATTCAAAATTTCCTCTGCGTTAATTGTTTATGAATAAACTGAATTTGTTTTCATTCATACTCTTGAAAACTACCCTATAATCTTACAACCACTTCTTTTATGCCCTTTATCCATAGGAACCCTTATAATGTCATTTGGACATCATACGAACACCATGTGAGTTGGCTTAGTGCCTATAGAGTTAGATTCTGGAGCGATAGGTCCTCGGTTTGCATCCTCGTACGCGCAGTATAGAATAGGCTCGCGACCTGGGGGGGGGCGTCCGTGTTGTGATACCTCAACTCTACCTTCGAGCCTAAGCCGTGGGGGGGGGGTAGGGGGGGTGTCATAATGCGGTCGCAAATCTGTCCTCCAGGTCGTCCACGGAATATCCCTCTAGGGGGGTAGGAGGGAGTATTCCTGTGAAGGCACCTACGCGTAACAAACAAACAAAAATCGACCTGGTGTCAAAGGGAGAAACCTTTTGCTATTTATTGACTAGCAAGTGCAAATACTTTCAACAAGTAGTGGAAGGTTGTGGCTACCCTGTACAATGACCAACCAGATTAGGCATGTACCACTTACCATGACCAACAAATTTTACTATGTGTGGTCAACGTTGACAAGCCATAATATGGGTCACGAATTGTCAGAGGTGGAAACAATAGGTTGGGAATACTAGAAACCAACTACCAAGTACAACGACCTTCAGTCAGCAGTAGCACGGTGTGGCTACCATGCACAATGACCGCCCAAAGTAGGCATGTGTACTGCCTTTGACCAAAGAAATCCGGTGTGTGTGGTCAACATTGAAAACTTCAATATGTAGAGGCACGGTGTGGCTAATATGCACACCAAACAACCAAACTAGGCATATGTCACTGATCATGACCAGAGAATTTCAATATGGGTGGTCAACGTTGACCAACCATAACACGAGTCACAAATCGTAAGGACGGGAAACAATGCTATGGGAATATCGGTTCTCAACTACCAAGTACAACGACCTTCAATCAGTAGAAGCACGGTGTGACTACCATGCACAATGACCGACCAAAGTAGGCATGTGAACTGCCTTTGACCAAAAGAAATCCGCTGTGTGTGGTCGACGTTTACAACTCATAATACGAGTCACAAATGGTCAAAGGGGGAAACAATGGTTTGGGAACACCAAGTATCACATAGCTAGCACAAGGGGCTTCAATACGTTGTGGCGCAGTGTGGGGACCATGCACGATGACCATCCAAAGTAGGCATATGTCACTGACCATGACCAAATAATGTCACTAAGTGTGGTAAACTTTGACAACTCATAACACGAGTCGCAAATGGTCAAGGTGGGAATAATGGTTCGTGCATACTAGTTATTGACTAGCAAGTACAAATACCTTCAATATGTAGTGGCACGATGTGGCTTCAATGCACAGTGACCAACCAAAGTATGCATATGTCACTAACCATGACCAACAAAATTCACTTCATGTGGTCAATGTTGAAAACGCATAACATGAGTCACAAATGGTCAGAGGGGAAAACAACGAGTTGGGAACACTAGTTATCAACTAGGGAGTACAAAGACCTTCAACAAGCAGTGGCCCGGTATGGCTAGCGTGCACATTGATCAACCAAAGGATGCATATGTCATTGACTACGACCGAATAAGTCCACTATGTGTAAACAACATTGACAACTCATAACACGAGTCACAAATGGTCAGAGGGAGAGACAATGGTTGGGGAAGCCTATGTATCGACTAAAAAGGACAAAAAACTTCAATACGTAGTGGCACGGTGTGGCTAATATGCACACCAAACAACCAAACTAGGCATATGTCACTGATCATGACCAGAGAATTTCAATATGGGTGGTCAACGTTGACCAACCATAACACGAGTCACAAACGGTCCGGACAGGAAACAATGCTATGGGACTATCGATTCTCAACTACCAAGTACAACGACCTTCACTCAGTAGTAGCACGGTGTGACTACCATGCACAATGACCGACCAAAGAAGGCATATGTACTGCCTTTGACCAAAGAAATCCGCTGTGTGTGGTCGACGTTTACAACTCATAATACGAGTCACAAATGGTCAGAGGGGGAAACAATGGTTTGGGAACACCAAGTATCACATAGCAAGCACAAGGGGCTTCAATACGTTGTGGCACGGTGTGGAGACCATGCACGATGACCAACCAAAGTAGGCATATGTCACTGACCATGACCAAATAATGTCACTCAGTGTGGTAAACTCTGACAACTCATAACACGAGTCACAAATGGTCAGGGTGGAAGATCATGGTTTTTGCATACTGGTTATTGACTAGCAAGTACAAATACCTTCAATATGTCGTGGCACAATGTGGCTTCAATGCACAGTGACCTACCAAAGTATGCATATGTCACTAACCATGACCAACAAAATTCACTTCATGTGGTCAACGTTGAAAACACATAACAGGAGTCACAAATGATCAGAGGGGAAAACAAGGGGTTGGGAACACTAGTTAACAACTAGCAAGGAAAAAGACCTTCAACAAGCAGTGGCACGGTATGGCTAGCGTGCACAGTGACCAACCAAAGGATGCATACGTCACTGACTACGACCGAATAAGTCCACTATGTGTGGTCAACATTGACAACTCATAACACGAGTCACAAATGGTCAGAGGGAGAGAAAATGGTTTGGTAAGCCTATGTATCGGCTAGAAAGGACAAAGAAGTTCAATACGTAGTGGCACACTGTGGCTAATATTCACACCAAACAATCAAACTAGGAATATTTCACTAATCATGACCAGAGAATTTCAGTATGGATGGTCAACGTTGACCAACCATAACACGAGTCACAAACGGTCAGGACAGGAAACAATGCTATGAGAATATCGGTTCTCAACTACCAAGTACAACGACCTTCAGTCAGTAGTAGCACGGTGTGGCTACCATGCACAATGACTGACCAACGTAGGCATATGTACTGCCTTTGACCAAAGAAATCCGCTGTGTGTAGTCAACGTTGACAGCTCATAATACGAGTCACAAATGGTCAGAGGGGAAAACAATGGATTGGTAACATCAAGTATCACATAGCACGCACAAGGGGCTTCAATGCGTTGCGGCACAGTGTGGAGACCATGCACGATGACCAACCAAAGTAGGCATATGTCACTGACCATGACCAAATAATATCACTAAGTGTGGTAAACTTTGACAGCTCACAACACGAGTCACAAATGGTCAGGGTGGAATGTAATGGTTTATGAATACTAGTTATCTACTAGCAAGTACAAATACCTTCAATATGTAGTGGCACAATGTGGTGTCAATGCACAGTGACCAACCAAAGTATGCATATGTCACTAACCATGACGAAAGAATTTCACTTCATGTGGTCAACGTTGAAAATGCATAACACGAGTCACAAATGGTCAGAGGGGAAAACAATGGATTGGGAACACTAGTTATCAACTAGCAAGTACAAAGACCTTGAACAATAAGTGGTACGGTATGGCTAGCGTGCATAGTGACAAACCAAAGGATGCATACGTCACTGACTACGACCGAATAAGTCCACTATGTGTGGTCAACATTGACAACTCATAACACGAGGGACACATGGTTAGAGGGAGAGAAAATGGTTTGGGAAGCCTCTGTATTGGCTAGAAAGGACAAAGAAATTCAATACGTAGTGGCACGGTGTGGCTAATATGCACACCAAACAATCAAACTAGGCATATGTCACTGATCATGACCAGAGAATTTCAATATGGTTGGTCAACGTTGACCAACCATAACACGAGTCACAAACGGTCAGGAGAGGAAACAATGCTATGAGAATATCGGTTCTCAACTACCACGTACAACGACCTTCAGTTAGTAGTAGCACGGTGTGGCTACCATGCACAATGACCGACCAAAGTTGGCATATGTACTGCCTTTGACCAAAGAAATCCGCTGTGTGTGGTCAACGTTGACAGCTCATAATACGAGTCACAAATGGTCAGAGGGGGAAACAATGGTTTGGGAACACCACGTATCACATAGCAAGCACAAGGGGCTTCAATACGTTGTGGCACGGTGTGGAGACCATGCACGATGACCAACCAAAGTAGGCATATGTAACTGACCATGACCAAATAATGTCACTAAGTGTGGTAAACTTTGACAACTCACAACACGAGTCACAAATGGTCAGGGTGGAAGGTAATGGTTTGTGAATACTAGTTATCTACTAGCAAGTACAAATACCTTCAATATTGGTGGCGCAACGTGGCTTCACTGCACAGTGACCAACCAAAGTATGCATATGTCATTGACCATGACGAAAGAATTTCACTTGATGTGGTCAACGTTGAAAACGAATAACACGAGTCACAAATGGTCAGAGTGGAAAACAATGGGCTGGGGATACTAGTTATCAACTAGGAAGTAAAAAGACCTCCAACAAGCAGTGGCATGGTATGGCTAGCGTGCACAGTGAAAAACCAAAGAATGCAAACGTCACTGACTACGACCGAATAAGTCCACTCTGTGTGGTCAACATTGACAACTCATAACACGGGTCACAAATGGTCAGAGGGAGAGACAATGGTTTGGAAAGACTATGTATTATCTAGAAAGGACAGAGAACTTCAATACGTAGTGGCACGGTGTGGCTAATATACACACAAAAAAACCAAACTGGGCATATGTCACTGATCATGACCAGAGAATTTCAATATGGGTGGTCAACGTTGACCAACCATAACACGAGTCACAAACAGTCAGGACAAGAAACAATGCTATCGGAATATCGGTTCTCAACTACCAAGTACAATGACCTTCAGTCAGTAGTAGCACGGTGTGGCTACCATGCACAATGACCGACCAAAGTAGGCATATGTACTGCCTTTGACCAAATAAATCCGTTGTGTGTAGTCGACGTTTACAACTCATAATACGAGTCACAAATGGTCACAGGGGGAAACAATGGTTTGGGAACACCAAATATCACATAGCAAGCACAAGGGGCTTCCATACGTTGTGGCACGGTGTGGAGACCATGCACGATGACCAACCAAAGTAGGCATATGTCACTGACCATGACCAAAATATATCACTAAGTCTGGTTAACTTTGACAACTCACAACTCGAGTCACAAATGGTCAGGGTGGAAGGTAATGGTTTGTGAATACTAGTTATCTACTAGCAAGTACAAATACCTTCAATATGTAGTGGCACAATGTGGCTTCAATGCACAGTGACCAACCAAAGTATGCATATGTCACTAACCATGACGAAAGAATTTCACTTCATGTGGTCAACGTTGAAAACGCATAACACGAGTCACAAATGGTCAGAGGGGAAAACAATGGATTGGGAACACTAGTTATCAACTAGCAAGTACAAAGACCTTGAACAAGAAGTGGCACGGTATGGCTAGCGTGCACAGTGACAAACCAAAGGATGCATTTGTCACTGACTACGACCGAATAAGTCCACTATGTGTGGTCTACATTGACAACTCATAACACGAGTTACAAATAATCAGAGGGAGAGCAAATGGTTTGGGAAGCCTTTGTATTGGCTAGAAAGGACAAATAACTTCAATACGTAGTGGCATGGTGTGGCTAATATGCACACCAAACAATCAAAAGAGGCATATGTCACTGATCATGACCACAGAATTTCAATATATGTGGTGAACGTTGACCAACCATAACACGAGTCACAAACGGTAAAGAGAGGAAACAATGCTATGAGAATATCGGTTCTCAACTACCAAGTACAATGACCTTCAGTCAGTAGTAGCACGGTGTGCCTATGATGCACAATGACCGACCAAAGTAGGCATATGTACTGCCTTTGACTAGAGAAATCTGCTGTGTGTGGTCAACGTTGACAACTCATAATACAAGTCACAAATGGTCAGAGGGGGAAACAATGGTTTGGGAATACTTGGTATCGACTAGCAAGTACAAAGACCTTCGATAAGTGGTGGCACGGTATGGCCACCATGCACAATGACCAACCAAAATATTATTGTGTCATTTAATATCATAAAAAGAGTTTCAGTGTGTGTTGTCAACTTTCCTTCTTACGGCTGGTCAATAACAGCAATGGTTGAGAGGTTATTCAAGCTCGAAGTTACAAAATTCAAACTTTTGACCGCGTTAATTGTTCATGAACAAACTGAATTTGTTATCATTCATACTTTTCAAAACTACCCTATAATTTTACAAGCCCTTATTTTATGCCCTTTACCCATAGGAACCCTTATAATGTCATTTGGACATCATATAAACACCATCTGAGTTGGCTTAGTGCTTATAGAGTTAGATTGTGGAGCGATACGTCCTAGGTTTGAATCCTCGTACGCGCAATGTAGAATAGGCTTGCGACCAGGGGGGGGGGCGGCCGTGTTGTGATACCTCAACTCTACCTTCGAGCCTAAACCGTGGGGGGGTAGGGGGGTGTCATGATGCGGTTGCAAATATGTCCTCTAGGTCGTCCACGGAACATCCCTCTAGGGGGGTGGTTGGGAGTATTCCAGTGAAGGCACCTACGCGTAACAAATAAAAAAAAACCGACCTGGTGTCAAAGGGAGAAACCTTTTGCTATTTATTGACTAGAAAGTGCAAATATTTTCAAATATTAGTGGAAGGGTGTGGCTACCATGTACAATGACCAACAAGATTAGGCATGTACCACTTACCATGACCAAATATTTTTACTATGTGTGGTCAACATTGACAACCCATAATATGGGTCACGAATTGTCAGAGGGGGAAACAACGGGTTGGGAATACTATAAACCAACTACCAAGTACAACGACCTTCAGTCAGCAGTAGCACGGTGTGGCTACCATGTACAATGACCGCCCAAAGTAGGCATATGTACTGCATTTTACCAAAGAAATCCGCTGTGTGTGGTCAACGTTGACAGCTCATAATACGAGTCACAAATGGTCAGAGGGGGAAACAATGATTTGGGAACACCAAGCATCACATAGCAAGCACAAGGGGCTTCAATACGTTGTGGCACAGTGTGGATACCATGCACGATGACCAACCAAAGTAGACACATGTCACTGACCATGACCAAATAATGTCACTAAGTGTGGTAAACGTTGACAACTCATAACACGAGTCACAAATGGTCAGGGTGGAAGATAATGGTTTGTGCATACTAGTTATATACTAGCAAGTACAAATACCTTCAATATGTAGTTGCACAATGTGGCTTCAATGCACAGTGACCAACCAAAGTATGCATATGTCACTGACCATGACGAAAGAATTTCACTTCATGTGGTCAACGTTGAAAACGCATAACACGAGTCACAAATGGTCAGAGGGGAAAAAAATGGGTTGGGAACACTAGTTATCAACTAGGAAGTACAAAGACCTTCATCAAGCATTGGCACGGTATGGCTAGCGTGCACAGTGACAAACGAAATAATGCATACGTCACTGACTACGACCGAATAAGTCCACTATGTGTGGTCAACATTGACAACTCATAACACGTCTCACAAATGGTCAGAGGGAGAGACAATGGTTTGGGAAGCCTATGTATTGACTAGAAAGGACAGATAACTTCAATATGTAGAGGCATGGTGTGGCAAATATGGAGACCAAACAACCAAACTAGGCATATGTCACTGGTCATGACCAAAGAATTTCAATATGGGTGGTCAACATTGACCAAAAATAACACGAGTCACAAACAGTAAGGAGAGGAAACAATGCTATGAGAATATTGGTTCTCAACTACCAAGTACAATGACCTTCAGTCAGTAGTAGCACGGTGTGCCTACCATACACAATGACCGACCAAAGTAGGCACATGTACTGCATTTGACCAGAGAAATCTGCTGTGTGTGGTCAACATTGACAACTCATAATACAAGTCACAAATAGTTAGAGGGGGAAACAATGGTTTGGGAATACTTGGTATCGACTAGCAAGTACAAAGACCTTCGATAAGTGGTGGCACGGTATGGCTACCATGCACAATGACCAACCACAATATTCTTGTGTCATTGAATATCATAAAAAGAGTTTCACTGTGTGTTGTCAACTTTCCTTCTTACGGCTGGTCAATCGCAACAATGGTTGAGAGGTTATTCAAGCTCGAAGTTGCAAAATTCAAAACTTCGTCTGCGTTAATTGTTTATGAATAAACTGAATTTGTTATCATTCATACTTTTGAAAACTACCCTATAATCTTACAACCCCTTATTTTATACCCTTTACCCATAGGAACCCTTATAATGTCATTTGGACATCATATGAACACCATGTGAGTTGGCTTAGTGCTTATAGAGTTAGATTCTGGAGCGATAGGTCCTA
>SZWC01020228.1:36270-50187 GCA_023375785.1 Penium margaritaceum
GACCATGCACGATGACCAACCAAAGTAGGCATATGTCACTGACCATGACCAAATAATGTCACTAAGTGTGGTAAACTTTGACAACTCACAACACGAGTCACAAATGGTCAGGGTGGAAGGTAATGGTTTGTGAATACTAGTTATCTACTAGCAAGTACAAATACCTTCAATATGTAGTGGCACAATGTGGCTTCAATGCACAGTGACCAACCAAAGTATGCATATGTCACTGACCATGACGAAAGAATTTCACTTCATGTGGTCAACGTTGAAAACGCATAACACGAGTCACAAATGGTCAGAGGGGAAAACAATGGGTTGGGAACACTAGTTATCAACTAGGAAGTACAAAGACCTTCAACAAGCAGTGGCACGGTAAGGCTAGCGTGCACATTGACAAAGCAAAGAATGCATACGTCACTAACTACGACCGAATAAGTCCACTATGTGTGGTCAACATTGACAACTCATAAAACGAGTCACAAATGGTCAGAGGGAGAGAAAATAGTGTAAGAAGCCTTTGTATTGGCTAGAAAGGACAAAGAACTTCAATACGTAGAGGCACGGTGTGCCTAATATGCACACCAAACAACCAAACTAGGCATATGTCACTGATAATGACCAGAGAATTTCAATATGGGTGGTAAATGTTGACCAACCATAACACGAGTCACAAACGGTCAGGACAGGAAACAATGCTATGGGAATATCGGTTCTCAACTACCAAGTACATCGACCTTCAGTCAGTAGTAGCACGGTGTGGCTACCATGCACAATGACCGACCAAAGGAGGCATGTGTACTGCCTTTGACCAAAGAAATCCGTTGTGTGTNGTTGAAAACGCATAACACGAGTCACAAATGGTCAAAGGGGAAAACAATGGGTTGGGAACACTAGTTATCAACTAGGAAGTACAAAGACCTTCAACAAGCAGTGGCACGGTATGGCTAGCGTGCACAGTGATAAACCAAATAATGCATACGTCACTGACTACGACCGAATAAGTCCACTATGTGTGGTCAACATTGGCAACTCATAACACGAGTCACAAATGGTCAGAGGGAGAGACAATGGTTTGGGAAGCATATGTATTGACTAGAAAGGATAAAGAACTTCAGTACGTAGTGGCACGGTGTGGCTAATATGCACACCAAACAACCAAACTAGGCATATGTCACTGATCATGACCAGAGAATTTCAACATGGGTGGTCAACGTTGACCAACCATAACACGAGTCACAAACGGTCAGGAAAGGAAACAATGATATGGGAATATCGGTTCTCAGCTACCAAGTATAACGACCTTCAGTCAGTAGTAGCACGGTGTGGCTACCATGCACAATGACCGACCAAAGTAGGCATATGTACTGCCTTTGACCAAAGAAATTCGCTGTGTGTGGTCAACGTTGACAACTCATAACACGAGTCACAAATGGTCAGAGGGGGAAACAATGGTTTGGGAACACCAAGTATCACATAGCAGGCACAAGGAGCTTCAATACGTTGATGCACGGTGTGGAGACCATGCACAATGACCAACCAAAGTAGGCATATGTCACTGACCATAAGCAAATAATGCCACTAAGTGTGGTAAACGTTGACAACTCATAACACAAGTCACAAATGGTCAGGGTGGAAAAGAATGGTTTGTGCATACAAGATATTGACTAGCAAGTATAAATACCTTCAATATGTAGTGGCAGAATGTGGCTTCAATGCACAGTGACCAACCAAAGTATGCATATGTCACTAACCATGACCAACAAAATTCACTTCATGTGGTCAATGTTGAAAATGCATAACACGAGTCACAAATGGTCAGAG
The DNA here is from genome assembly GCA_023375785.1 of Penium margaritaceum. Lineage (NCBI taxonomy): Eukaryota > Viridiplantae > Streptophyta > Zygnematophyceae > Desmidiales > Peniaceae > Penium > Penium margaritaceum. The sequence continues at coordinate 38,095 of SZWC01020228.1, forward strand.
GGGAAAACAACGAGTTGGGAACACTAGTTATCAACTAGGGAGTACAAAGACCTTCAACAAGCAGTGGCACGGTATGGCTAGCGTACACAATGACCAACCAAAGGATGCATATGTCACGGACTATGACCGAATAAGTCCACTATGTGTGGTCAACATTGACAGCTCATAACACGAGTCACAAATGGTCAGAGGGAGAGACAATGGTTTGGGAAGCCTATGTATTGACTATAAAGGACAAAGAACTTTAATACGTAGTGGCACGGTGTGGCTAATATGCACACCAAACAACCAAACTAGGCATATGTCACTGATCATGACCAGAGAATTTCAATATGGGTGCTCAACGTTGACCAACCATAACACGAGTCACAAACGGTCAGGACAGGAAACAATGCTATGGGAATATCGGTTCTCACCTACCAAGTACAACGACCTTCAGCGAGTAGTAGCACGGTGTGACTACCATGCACAATGACCGACCAAAGAAGGCATATGTACTGCTTTTGACCAAAGAAATCCGCTGTGTGTGGTCAACGTTGACAACTCATAATACGAGTCACAAATGGTCAGAGGGGAAAACAATGGTTTGGGAACATCAAGTATCACATAGCACGCACAAGGGGCTTCAATACGTTGTGGCACAGTGTGGAGACCATGCACGATGACCAACCAAAGAAGGCATATGTCACTGACCATGACCAAATAATATCACTAAGTGTGGTAAACTTTGACAACTCACAACACGAGTCACAAATGGTCAGGGTGGAAGGTAATGGTTTGTGAATATTAGTTATCTACTAGCAAGTACAAATACCTTCAATATGTAGTGGCACAATGTGGCTTCAATGCACAGTGACCAACCAAAGTATGCATATGTCACTAACCATGACGAAAGAATTTCACTTCATGTGGTCAACGTTGAAAACGCATAACACGAGTCACAAATGGTCAGAGGGAAAAACAATGGATTGGGAACACTAGTTATCAAATAGCATGTACAAAGACCTTGAACAAGAAATGACACGGTATGGCTAGCGTGCATAGTGACAAACCAAAGGATGCATACGTCACTGACTACGACCGAATAAGTCCACTATGTGTGGTCAACATTGACAACTCATAACACGAGTCACACATGGTCAGAGGGAGAGAAAATGGTTTGGGACGCCTATGTATTGGCTAGAAAGGACAAAGAACTTCAATACATAGTGGCACGGTGTGGCTAATATGCACACCAAATAATCAAACTAGGCATATGTCACTGATCATGACCAGAGAATTTCAATATGGGTGGTCAACGTTGACCAACCATAACACGAGTGACAAACGGTCAGGAGAGGAAACAATACTATGAGAAAATCGGTTCTCAACTACCAAGTAGAACGACCTTCAGTCAGTAGTAGCACGGAGTGGCTACCATGCACAATGACCGACCAAAGTATGCATATGTACTGCCTTTGACCAAAGAAATCTGCATTGTGTGGTCAACGTTGACAACTCATAATACGAGTCACAAATGGTCAGAGGGGGAAACAATTGTTTGGGAACACCGCAAATCACATAGCAAGCACAAGGGGCTTCAATACGTTGTGGCACGGTGTGGAGACCATGCACGATGACCAACCAAAGTAGGCATATGTAACTGACCATGACCAAATAATGTCACTAAGTGTGGTAAACTTTGAAAACTCACAACACGAGTCACAAATGGTCAGGGTGGAAGGTAATGGTTTGTGAATACTAGTTATCTACTAGCAAGTACAAATACCTTCAATATGTAGTGGCACAATGTGGCTTCAATGCACAGTGACCAACCAAAGTATGCATATGTCATTGACCATGACGAAAGAATTTCACTTCATGTGGTCAACGTTGAAAACAATTAACACGAGTCACAAATGGTCAGAGGGGAAAACAATGGGTTGGGAACAATAGTTATCAACTAAGAAGTACAAAGACCTTCAACAAGCAGTGGCTTGGTATGGCTAGCGTGCACAGTGACAAACCAAAGAATGCATACGTCACTGACTACGACCGAATAAGTCCACTATGTGTGGTCAACATTGACAACTCATAACACGAGTCACAAATGGTCAGAGGGAGAGACAATGGGTTGGGAAGCCTATGTATTGACAATAAAGGACAGAGAACTTCAATACGTAGTGGCACGGTGTGGCTAATATGCACACCAAACAACCAAACTAGGCATATGTCACTGATCATGACCAGAGAATTTCAATATGGGTGGTCAACGTTGACCAACCATAACACCAGTCACAAACGGTCACGAGATGAAACAATGATATGAGAATATCGGTTCTCAACTACCAAGTACAATGACCTTCATTCACTAGTAGCACGAGGTGGCTACCATGCACAATGACCGACCAAAATAGGCATATGTACTGCCTTTGATTAAAGAAATCCGCTGTGTGTGGTCAACGTTGACAACCCATAATACGAGTCACAAATGGTCAGAGGGGAAAAACAATGGTTTGGGAACACCACGTATCACATAGCAAGCACAAGGGGCTTCAATTTGCTGTGGGAAGGTGTGGAGACCATGCACGATGACCAAGCAAAGTAGGCATCTGTATCTGACCATGACCGAATAATGTCACTAAGTGTGGTAAACTTTCACAACTCACAACATGAGTCACAAATGGTCAGGGTGGAAGGTAATTAATTGTGAATACTAGTTATCTACTAGCAAGTACAAATACCTTCAATATGTAGTGGCACAATGTGGCTTCAATGCACAGTGACCAACCAAAGTATGCATATGTCACTAACCATGACGAAAGAATTTCACTTCATGTGGTCAACGTTGAAAACGCATAACAGGAGTCACAAATGGTTAGAGGGGAAAACAATGGATTGGGAACACTAGTTATCAACAAGCCAGTACAAAGACCTTGAACAAGAAGTGGCACGGTATGGCTAGCCTGCATAGTGACAAACCAAAGGATGCATACGTCACTGACTACGACCGAATAAGTCCACTATGTGTGGTCAACATTGACAACTCATAACACGAGTCACAAATGGTCAGAGGGAGAGAAAATGGTTTGGGAAGCCTTTGCATTGGCTAGAAAGGACAAAGAAATTCAGTACAAGGTGGCACGGTGTGGCTACTATGCACACCAAACAACCAAACTAGGCATATGTCACCGATCATGACCAGAGAATTTCAATATGGGTGGTCAATGTTGACCAACCATAACACGAGTCACAAACGGTCAGGACAGGAAACAATGCTATGGGAATATCGGTTCTCAACTACCAAGTACAACGACCTTTAGTCAGTAGTAGCACGGTGTGGCCACCATGCACAATGACCAACCAAAGTAGGCATATGTACTGCCTTTGACCAAAGAAATCCGCTGTGTGTGGTCAACATTGACAACTCATAACACGAGTCACAAATGGTCAGAGGGGGAAACAATGGTTTAGGAACACCAAGTATCACATAGCAAGCACAAGGAGCTTCAATATGTTGTGGCACGGTGTGGAGACCATGCACGATGACCAACCAAAGTAGGCATATGTCACTGACCATGAGCAAATAATGTCACTAAGTGTGGTAAACTTTGACAACTCATAACACGAGTCACAAATGGTCAGGGTGGAAGATAATGGTTCGTGCATACTAGTTATCTACTAGCAAGTACAAATACCTTCAATATGTAGTGGCACAATGTGGCTTCAATGCACAGTGACCAACCAAAGTATGCATATGTCACTAACCATGACCAACAAAATTCACTTCATGTGGTCAATGTTGAAAACGCATAACACGAGTCACGAATGGTCAGAGGAGAAAACAATGGATTGGGAACACTAGTTATCGACTAGCAAGTACAAAGAACTTCAACAAGCAGTGGCACGGTATGGCTAGCCTGCACAGTCACCAACCAAAGGATGCATACGTCACTGACTACGACCGAATAAGTCCACTATGTGTGGTCAACATTGACAACTCATAACACCAGTCACAAATGGTCAGAGGGAGAGACAATGGTTTGGGAAGCATATGTATTGACTAGAAAGGACAAAGAATCTCAATACGTAGTGGCACGGTGTGGTTGATATGCACACCAAACAATCAAAATAGGCATATGTCACTGACCATGACCACAGAATTTCAATATGGGTGGTCAACGTTGACCAACCATAACACGAGTCACAAACGGTATGGAGAGGAAACAATGCTATGATAATATCGATAGTAGCACGGTGTGCTACCATGCACAATGGCCGACCAACGTAAGCATATGTACTGCCTTTGACCAGAGAAATCTGCTGTGTGTGGTCAACGTTAACAACTCATAATACAAGTCACAAATGGTCAGAGAGGGAAACAATGGTTTGGGAATACTTGGTATCGACTAGCAAGTACAAAGACCTTCGATAATTGGTGGCACGGATTGGCTACCATGCACAATGACCAACCAAAATATTCTTGTGTCATTGAATATCATAAAAAGAGTTTCACTGTGTGTTGTCAACTTTCCTTCTTACGGCTGGTCAATCGCAACAATGGTTGAGAGGTTATTCAAGCTCGAAGTTGCAAACTTCAAAATTTTGTCTATGTTATCTGTTCATTAAGAAACTGAATTTGTTATCATTCATACTTTTGAAAACTACCCTATAATCTTACAACCCTTTATTTTATGCCCTTTACCCATAGGAACCCTTATAATGTCATTTGGACATCATATGAACATGTGAGTTGGCTTAGTGCTTATAGAGCTAGATTCTGGAGCGATAGGTCCAAGGTTTGAATCCTCGTACGCGCAATATAGAATAGGCTCGCGACCTGGGGGGGGGTGGGCCGTGTTGTGATACCTCAACTCTACCTTCGAGCCTAAGCCGTGGGGGGGTAGGGGGGGTGTCATAATGCGGTCGCAAATCTGTCCTCCAGGTCGTCCACGGAACATCCCTCTAGGGGGGTGGGAGGGAGTATTCCAGTGAAGGCACCTACGCGTAACAAATAAACAAAAACCGACCTGGTGTCAAAGGGAGAAACCTTTTGCTATTTATTGANGGGGGGGGCGGCCGTGTTGTGATACCTCAACTCTACCTTCGAGCCTAAGCCGTGGGGGGGTAGGGGGGGTGTCATAATGCGGTCGCAAATCTGTCCTCCAGGTCGTCCACGGAACATCCCTCTAGGAGGGTGGGAGCGAGTATTCCAGTGAAGGCACCTACGCGTAACAAATAAACAAAAACCGACCTGGTGTCAAAGGGAGAAACATTTTGCTATTTATTGACTAGCAAGTGCAAATAATTTCAACAAGTAGTGAAAGGGTGTGGCTACCATGTACAATGACCAACCAGATTAGGCATGTACCACTTACCATGACCAAATAATTTTACTATGTGTGGTCAACGTTGACAACCCATAATATGGGTCACGAATAGTCAGAGGTGGAAACAATGGGTTGGGCATACTAGAAACCAACTTCCAAGTACAACGACCTTCATTCAGTAGTAGCATGGTGTGGCTACCGTGCATAATGACCGCCCAAAGTAGGCATATGTACTGCCTTTGACCAAATAAATCCGCTGTGTGTGGTCAACGATGACAACTCATAATACAAGTCAAAAATAGTCAGAGGGGGAAACAATGATTTGGGAACACCAAGCATCACATAGCAAGCACAGGGGGCTTCAATACGTTGTGGCACAGTGTGGATACCATGCACGATGACCAACCAAAGTAGGCACATGTCACTAACCATGACCAAATAATGTCACTAAGTGTGGTAAACTTTCACAACTCACAACACGAGTCGCAAATGGTCAGGGTGGCAGATAATGGTTTGTGCATACTAGCTATCTACTAGCAAGTAAAAATACCTTCAATATGTAGTGGCACAATGTGGCTTCAAGGCACAGTGACCAACCAAAGTATGCATATGTCACTGTCCAAGACGAAAGAATTTCACTTCATGTGGTCAACGTTGAAAACGCATAACACGAGTCACAATTGGTCAGAGGGGAAAACAATGGAATGGGAACACTAGTTATCAACTAGCAAGTTCAAAGACCTTCAACAAGCAGTGGCACGGTATGGCTAGCGTGTATAGTGACAACCCAAAAAATACATACGTCTTTGACTACGACCGAATAAGTCCACTATGTGTGGTCAACATTGACAACTCATAACACGAGTGACAAATGGTCAGAGGGAGAGGCAATAGTTTGAGAAGCCTATGTATTGACTAGAAAGGATAGAGAACTTCAATACATAGAGGCACGGTGTGGCTAATATGCACACCAAACAACCAAACTAGGCATATGTCACTGATCATGACCAGAGAATTTCAATATGGGTAGTCAACGTTGACCAACCATAACACAAGTCACAAACCGTCAGGACAGGAAACAATGCTATGGGAATATCGGTTCTCAACTACCAAGTACAACGACCTTCAGTCAGTAGTAGCACGGTGTGGCTACCATGCACAATAACCGACCAAAGGAGGCATATGTACTGCCTTTGACCAAAGAAATCCGTTGTGTGTCGTCAACGTTGACAACTCATAATACGAGTGACAAATGGTCAGAGGGGGAAACAATGGTTTGAAAACACCAAGTATCACATAGCAAGCACAAGGAGCTTCAATACGTTGTGGCACGGTGTGAAGACCATGCACAATGACCAACCAAGGTAGGCACATGTCACTGACCATGACCAAATAATGTCACTAAGTGTGGTAAACGTTGACAACTCATAACACGAGTCACAAATGGTCAGGGTGTAAGATAATGGTTTGTGCATACTAGTTATTGACTAGCAAGTATAAATACCTTCAATATGTAGTGGCAGAATGTGGCTTCAATGCACAATGACCAACCAAAGTATGCATATGTCACTAACCATGACCAACCAAATTCACTTCATGTGGTCAATGTTGAAAACGCATAACACGAGTCACAAATGGTCAGGGGGGGAAACAACGAGTTGGGAACACTAGATATCAACTAGGGAATACAAAAGCCTTCAACAAGCAGTGGCACGATATGGCTAGCGTACACAGTGACCAACCAAAGGGTGCATATGTCACTGACTACGACCGAATAATTCCACTATGTGTGGTCAACATTGACAACTCATAACACGAGTCACAAATGGTCAGAGGGAGAGAAAATGGTTTGAGAAGCCCATGTATTGACTAGAAAGGACGAAGACCTTCAATACGTAGTGGCACGGTGTGGCTTATATGCACACCAAACAAGCAAACTAGGCATATGTCACTGATCATGACCAGAGGATTTCAATATGGGTGGTCAACGTTGACCAACCATAACACGAGTCACAAACGGTCAGGACAGGAAACAACGGTTCTCAACTACCAAGTACAACGACCTTCAGTCAGTAGTAGCACGGTGTGGCAACCATGCACAATGACCGACCAAAGTAGGCATATGTACTGCCTTTGACCAAAGAAATCCGCTGTATGTGGTCGACGTTTACTTCTCATAATACGAGTCACAAATGGTCAGAGGGGCAAACAATACTTTGGGAACACCAAGTATCACATAGCAAGCACAAGGGTCTTCAATACGTTGTGGCACGGTGTGGAGACCATGCACGATGACCAACCAAAGTAGGCATATGTCACTGACCATGACCAAATAATGTCACTAAGTGTGGTAAACTTTGACAACTCATAACACGATTCACACATGGTCAGGGTGGAAGATCATGGTTTGTGCATACTGGTTATTGACTAGCAAGTACAAATACCTTCAATATGTCGTGGCACAATGTGGCCTCAATGCACAGTGACCAACCAAAGTATGCATATGTCACTAACCATGACCAACAAATTTCACTTCATGTGGTCAACGTTGAAAACACATAACAGGAGTCACAAATGGTCAGAGGGGAAAACAATGGGTTGGGAACACTAGTTATCAACTAGCAAGTAAAAATACCTTCAGCAAGCAGTGGCACGGTATGGCTAGCGTGCAGAGTGACCAGCCAAAGGATGCATACGTCACTGACTACGACCAAATAAGTCCACTATGTGTGGTCAACATTGACAACTCATAACACGAGTCACAAATGGTCAGAGGGAGAGGCAATGGTTTGGTAAGCCTATGTATTGGCTAGAAAGGACAAAGAACTTCAATACGTAGTGGCACGGTGTGGCTAATATGCACACCAAACAATCAAACTAGGCATATGTCACTGATCATGACCAGAGAATTTCAATATGGGTGGTCAACGTTGACCAACCATAACACGAGTCACAAACGGTCAGGACAGGAAACAATGCTATGGGAATATCGGTTCTCAACAACCAAATACAACGACCTTTAGTCAGTAGTAGCACAGTGTGGCTACCATGCACAATGACCGACGAAAGGAGGCATATGTACTGTCTTTGAGCAAAGAAATCCGTTGTGTGTGGTCAACGTTGACAACTCATAATACGAGCCACAAATGGTCAGAGGGGGAAACAATGGTTTGGGAAGATCAAGTATCACATAGCAAGCACAAGGGGCTTCAATACGTTGTGGCACGGTGTGGAGACCATGCACGATGACAAACCAAAGTAGGCATATGTCACTGACCATGACCAAATCATGTCACTAAGTGTGGTAAACTTTGACAACTCATAACATGAGTCACAAATGGTCAGGGTGGAAGATAATGGTTTGTGCATACTAGTTATTGACTAGCAAGTGAAAATACCTTCAATATGCAGTGGCACAATGTGGCTTCAATGCACAGTGACCAACCAAAGTATGCATATGTCACTAACCATGACGAAAGAATTTTACTTCATGTGGTCAATGTTGAAAACACATAACACGAGTCACAAATGGTCAGAGGGGAAAACAACGAGTTGAGAACACTAGTCATCAACTAGGGAGTACAAAGACCTTCAACAAGCAGTGGCACGCTATGGATAGCGTACACAGTGACCAACCAAATGATGCATATGTCACTGACGACGACCGAATAAGTCCACTATGTGTGGTCAACATTGACAACTCATAAGACGAGTCAAAAATTGGTCAGAGGGAGAGAATATGGTTTGGGAAGCCTAAGTATTGACTACAAAGGTCGAAGACCTTCAATACGTAGTGGCATGGTGTGGCTAATATGCACACCAAGCAACCAAACTAGGCATATGTCACTGATCATGACCAGAGAATTTCAATATGGGTGGTCAACGTTGACCAACCATTACACGAGTCACAACGGTCAGAAAAGGAAACAATGCTATGGGAATATTGGTTCTCAACTACCAAGTACAACGACCTTCAGTCAGTAGTAGCACGGTGTGACTACCATGCACAATGACCGACCAAAGTAGGCATATGTACTGCCTTTGACCAAAAGAAATCTGCTGTGTGTGGTCGACGTTTGCAACTCGTAATACGAGTCACAAATGGTCAGAGGGGGAAAAAATGGTTTTGGAACACCAAGCATCACATAGCAAGCACAAGGGGCTTCAATACGTTGTGGCACGGTATGGGGACCATGCACAATGACCAACCAAAGTAGGCATATGTCACTGACCATGACCAAATAATGTCACTAAGTGTGGTAAACTTCGACAACTCATAACACGAGTCACAAATGGTCAGGGTGGAAGATAATGGTTTGTGCATACTAGTTATTGACTAGCAAGTACAAATACCTTCAATATGTAGTGGCACGATGTGGCTTCAATGCACAGTGACCAACCAAAGTATGCATATGTCCTTAACCATGACCAACAAAAATCACTTCATGTGGTCAATGTTGAAAACGCATAACACGAGTCACAAATGGTCAGAGTGGAAAACAACGAGTTCGGAACACTAGTTATCAACTAGGGAGTACAAAGACCTTCAACAAGCAGTGGCATGGTATGGCTAGCGTGCACAGTGACCAACCAAAGGATGCATATGTCACTGACTACGACCGAATAAGTCCACTATGTGTGGTCAACATTGACAACTCATAACACGAGTCACAAATGGTCAAAGGGAGAGACAATGGTTTGGGAAGCCTATGTATTGACTAAAAAGGACAAAGAACTTCAATACGTAGTGGCACGGTGTGGCTAATATGCACACCAAACAACCAAACTAGGCATATGTCACTGATCATGACCAGAGAATCTCAATATGGGTGGTCAACGTTGACCAACCATAACATTAGTCACAAACGATCAGGACAGGAAACAATGCTATGGGAATATCGGTTCTCAACTACCAAGTACAACGACCTTCAATCAGCAGTAGCACGGTGTGACTACCATGCACAATGACCGACCAAATTAGGCATATGTACTGCCTTTGACCAAAGAAATCCGCTGTGTGTGGTCGACGTTTACAACTCATAATACGAGTCACAAATGGTTTGAGGGGAAAACAATGGTTTGGGAACATCAAGTATCACATAGCACGCACAAGGGGCTTCAATACGTTGTGGCACAGTGTGGAGACCATGCACGATGACCAACCAAAGTAGGCGTATGTCACTGACCATGACCAAATAATATCACTAAGTGTGGTAAACTTTGACAACTCACAACACGAGTCACAAATGGTCAGGGTGGAAGGTAATGGTTTGTAAATACTAGTTATCTACTAGCAAGAACAAATACCTTCAATATGTAGTGGCACAATGTGGCTTCAATGCACGGTGACCAACCAAAGTATGCATATGTCACTAACCATGACGAAAGAATTTCACTTCATGTGGTCAACGTTGAAAACGCATAACACAAGTCACAAATGGTCAGAGGGTAAAACAATGGATTGGGAACACTAGTTATCTACTAGCAAGTACAAAGACCTTGAACAAGAAGTGGCACGGTATGGCAAGCGTGCATAGTGACAAACCAAAGGATGCATACGTCACTGACTACGACCGAATAAGTCCACTATGTGTGGTCAACATTAACAACTCATAACACGAGTCACACATGGTCAGAGGGAGAGCAAATGGTTTAGGAAGCCTATGTATTGACTAGAAAGGACAGAGAACTTCAATACGTAGTGGCACGGTGTGGCTAATATGCACACCAAACAACCCAACTAGGCATATGTCACTGATCATGACCAGAGAATTTCAATATGGGTGGTCAACGTTGACCAACCATAACACGAGTCACAAACCGTCACGACAGGAAACAATGCTATGGGAATATCGGTTCTCAACTACCAAGTACAACGACCTTTAGTCAATAGTAGCACGGTGTGGCTACCATGCACAATGACCGACCAAAGGAGGCATATGTACTGCCTTTGACCAAAGAAATCCGTTGTGTGTGGTCAACGTTGACAACTCATAATACGAGTCACAAATGGTCAGAGGGAGAAACAATGGTTTGGGAACACCAAGTATCACATACCAAGCACAATGGGCTTCAATACGTTGTGGCACGGTGTGGAAACCATGCATGATGACCAACCAAAGTAGGCATATGTCACTGACCATGACCAAATAATGTCACTAAGTGTGGTAAACTTTGACAACTCATAACACGAGTCACAAATGGTCAGTGTGGAAGATAATGGTTTGTGCATACTAGTTATTGACTAGCATTTACAAATACCTTCAATGTGTCGTGGCACAATGTGGCTTCAATGCCTGGTGACCAGCCAAAGTATGCATATGTCACTAACCATCACCAACACAATTTACTTCATGTGGTCAATGTTGAAAACGCATAACACGAGTCACAAATGGTCAGAGGGGAAAACAACGAGTTGGGAACACTAGTTATCAACTAGGGAGTACAAAGACCTTCAACAAGCAGTGGCACGGTATGGCTAGCGTGCACAGTGACCAACCAAAGGATGCATATGTCACTGACTACGACCAAATAAGTCCACTATGTGTTGTCAACATTGACAACTCATAACACGAGTCACAAATGGTCAGAGAGAGAGACAATGGGTTGGGAAGCCTATGCATTGACTAGAAAAGACAAATAACTTCAATACGTAGGGGCACGGTGTGGCTAATATGCACACCAAACAACCAAACTAGGCATATGTCACTGATCATGACCAGAGAATTTCAATATGGGTGGTCAACGTTGACCAACCATAACACGAATCACAAACGGTCAGGAC